>JAEQML010057635.1:0-31789 GCA_016904865.1 Pissodes strobi
ATTGCATCCAGGAGAGCGATAAATGCATATTATAAAGCAATTTGATTCTCTGGAGTGTAAAATTGAGAACTCAAACTCCCTCTCAACGAGCATGTTATCAGACTTATCAAAGTGGTCAAAAGCCTGGGAGACCCCCTCACTCACAAGGGCGACAGTACCCCCGTACCCTCTACTCAACCTACAAAACTTGGAGCCAACACAATAACCAGGAACATATAAAGGCTCATCTGGCTTAAGCCAATGTTCTGTCAATAGAACAATATCAGGATAATTTAAACTTTCTAAAATAACAAAAAGTTCGTCAATTTTATTGCGAATTGACTGGATATTTAAGAGCAAAATTGAAATGCTCGTGTCATTTTTTACTCTAAACAAGAGTTGTCAGAAGCAGATCTGTCAGAATCCAGACATACAGGCGGAACGCCGACCTCTTAAGAAGAGTTATTTACTATTGAGTAGTCACTAATGCAAATGTGTTTCAAATTGGACAAAGTGAAAACACCCGTGAGAACACGGCTAGCTAGCACATAATTAACGAGATTCCGACAAAGATGCTTTTTACTAAGTCTATGCCTATTACCTAAAACAATGTTGTCGAAAATTCTGATTGAAGCATGATTGCTATGGAGAAATTGTTGGCACACATTGACAAAACTGATATAGCCACTAGGAACGGATTTTTTATAAGTTAAAGAGAATAATAAGTTTGTGAATGCGCCCATAGAAAACAACTTCCTCAAACTTTTAACATTCATATCCATATTGGACCTTAAATCTATGCATATAACTATATTGTCTCTATAGCTGAAGGAAGTAGACAACTGGAAGATTCGATCCGCCATTTGAGTCAGAGAGTAATCAGAATGCACCTCTCCACTGATCCAATTCACTGACCGGTCAGCGTAGCACAGCATGCCAGACGAAATGCCCCTAGCACTACGGTCACCAAACACCAACACATCGGGCAGGTCAGGTGTAGACCGAGACTGCAATGAAGCCCGAGTGGTTGTGACCTGCTCCCGCGCATGAAGCGAGCCACCACTCTCCATAACTGATGCACTCTGAACCAAGGCGGGGTCAACAACAGACAATTCATCGCATAAAGAACGTCCAGTCACATCCGATGCAGGCACAGACAGGGGACCATTGTCGCACTGCCGATCATCAGTAGCATGAGTTAAGGTATTGGACAAAAGTTGTTTGAAGCTTTCCAGTTCACTTGAGATAAATTGAATTTCCTGGTCTTGGGTCTCAATTGTTGTGTGCATTTGCATATTAAGATCTTTGATCTCAGATAAGGCATCCATAGATCTGCGCAGCTCCTCTTTATTAGTCTCATAATCAACTTTTAGAGCGTCTTTAGTTCTTTGTAGCTCAGCTGTACTCGCCTCAAGTTCGCTAATATAATTGCTGTCTGCTGTTTGGCAAGCACTATCACAGTTGGAGATACCTGATGGGCAAGTCTAAGTGAATGTTGAGACTTTAGAGCAATATGCAGCATGGGCATTTTGGCTTAATTCAAACAATGTGCTTTTCAACGCTTTGTTCTCGATTGTAAGGTCACGTTCTAATGACTCTGCCTCCCTGAGAAGAGTCTGATAATCACTCTTAAGCCGAGCGATATGATTAGATCTGCCTACAAGATCAGCATTGGTTTCCTTTAGGGCTTGCGTAAGGCATGACACTGATGTGGGATCTGAGCTGTTAGCCTGCTCGTAACAGTCCGCCGAGCATAAGACTAGGTTGTCGCGGAAGACCTCCACTCCTCTGCGTCTTTGAAGACAACTTTTATGGTAAATACTATGACATTGTATGCATATTAAATTATTTTGCGACTTAGTTTTGCAGCACTGGAGAACCAAAGCCATATTTGCAGAAATCTATATAAAATTTGCCCAAGTTTAAAAATGTAAACACTCAATCAGTAAATAAGTAAATAAACAAACCAAGCAGACGCCAAAAAAGCATGCAACAACATAAACAAACTAGGTCAGTGCCTCCAAAAAAAAAACACAAACACATTCTACAACTGTTCACTTTGCAGATAAGAAATAAAGTCAGGTATCTCGTTTAAATACTTTGAATCAAATAGCAGAGCCCACAAATCAATTAGATTAAAGTTACTTGAATTAATATTTCACCAATCTTCGTCAAAATCAAGGGGCAGTTACTCAAAACACTAATCAACATCTCACATAATTTTTAGAATTTTTGGTTTACTTTAGGGACTGTAAATCTTAGATTTTAACAGGAGCAAATGAAATGTGTGTATCACTTTCGACGACCAACCCACAAGTTGACAAAAGAAGTTAAGTCGTGGAGGCGTATTTCATGTTGGTACGAGGGTGTGAGGCCAGGTTCGGTAGAAAATGTCCCAGCGAATGGCAGCAAAGTTTCCTGCAGCAATAACCCTTCGGATTTCGTCAAATTGGCCTGGCTCCTAGCAGACTGTATTTGTTGGGAGGCAGATATCTTAGTCTTGGTAAAAATTAGGAGCTCGGTTTCGGCTGGTTCCACAGTAATCCTCTTGCCAAATGTAATAAACTGACTTTTGGAGCCATTCAGCCTCATGCCTTTCAACTCTGTCCAAGTTTCAATTTGCAACAAGTAATTTTTTTGAAGGGTGAGCATGACATGACAATCTTCGACTGTTCGGAAAACAATCATCAGCAAAGAGCAGCAGTGTTGAGCTTATATATCTGGGAAACTCATTAATAAATATTAGAAAAGCTAAAAGGCCAATACCGTTCGCTTGCGGAACACCCGATGGAACCTATTTCTTTCTGGAAATAGCCCCATCCACCGTAACACACTGAGTCCTTCCCTGAAGGAAGCTTTGATTGAACCCATAACATGACTCTTATCTATATTTAATTTAGAATATTTACTTAATAACTTATCATGAGGAACTACATCAAAAGCCTTTTGAAAATCTAAGGTTACAGCATCTACTCGAGAATTGTTCTTAAGTGACTGAATTATCTTATGAGTGAATGTGATTGATCAAGCTGATTTCTTACATATTTCTATATTACTTGCTCAAATATTTTACAATATACAGAAGTAAGACTAATTTGGCCTATAATTTGTTGGTCCAGATTTGTGTAATGGAATTACACTAGCTTTTTTCTAGTCATTGGGTAAACAACAGTTATTTAAACTTATATCTTTAAAAATTGACTAATATTCTCCGCTGTCAACTTAAGTAAACCACTGCAGAGACCATTGTAGTGTTTAGCTGATTATATTTTCTAGTCTATGGTAACTGTAATGACAAATGACAGACACTGAAAATATAGGTTAGGTTCTGAACAGATTTGTGTACCTCGTTTTTGGAATATATATGTTTTGGTTGAAAGTAACTTAACAAAGTTTCTTTAAACATTTATCAATTATAGCAAACAATTAACAATAAACACCACATTTTGGCGACGATTAAGTGATTTTGAACCCGCAAACATGGAAAACACGCTGGGTGCCGTGGAGTGTTTCAACGTTCATGAAGCAAATGTTGAAGTACGATGGCAAAAGTGGATAAAGAGATTTGACAACTTTCTGGTTGCATCAGGCAGTGATGACTGGAAAGAGGCGATGCTACTCCACTGTCTTGGAGAAGAGATATTTGATATTTTTAACTCCTTACCCGATCCTCCACCCCAAATTGACCCTACCACCAACACCCCAATTGTAATTCCCAAATATGAATTGGCAAAACTTAAATTAAACGCTCATTTCTCACCTCAAATTAATGCCGAATTTGAAATTTATAATTTTCGTCAGTCAAAGCAAAACTGTGACGAAACAATTGATGAATATTATGTCAGGCTTTAAAATTTAGTTTAAATTGTGGATTTATTGACAAAGATAGGGAAATAAAATCTCTAAGCATACAGGGGACTGTTTTGTCAAAATTAAGAAGGTACGCACTTACAGATAACCTCACTCTCAAACAAATTTTAACACAGGCCAAGGTTCACGAAATGACTGAAAAACAAGTGCACGAAATGGAAAACAATGAAATGAATGTGAATTTGTGAAGGTTAGGCATGAACATAAGCAACAATCCAAACAGAAACAGGCCATATAGCAGCAGCTCTGAACCAAACACACAAAAATACGAACAGCAGGAGCAACAAACCTGTCGAAACTGTGGTAATGACTGGCATGTCAATGGTAGGCAAACCTGTCCCGCTTTTAATGGAACGTGTCATTTTTGCAACAAAAAAGGACTTTTCTCTAAGGTGTGCATGGCTAAACGAGACAGCAGGCATAGAAATCAACCTGAACAAGCACAAAGATCAAATAAGCAGAGGTACAAGTCGCAGAATCAGCAGCAGTATGGAGAACAACCCAGTAACAATGCCAAGGTTAATTGCACGAGGCATGAAGAAAATAGTGACTCTTGACTATTCCTTCAATATTGCCACAAAAGGCAGTACTCTACCACAAATCACCTTAAATGTTAATGGGCAACAATTAGTATTTATTATAGATACAGGCACATCTGTTAATCTGATTTCTGAGCAAACATACTACACAAATTTTAAAGATCCACTCATTGCTGATGATGGCAAGATTTATCCTTATGGTCACTTAAGCCAATTATTTCAAGATTTGTTGAGTGACTCAACAAATTTTGAAATAATTGGAAGATTACCAGTAATCATAAAATATAAAAATAAAAGCATTCAATCAGATTTAATTGTGGTAAAAGGGAACACTGAATCTTTGTTATCTTATCAGGCATCAAAAGACTTGAACATTGTGTCATTTGCCAATTTTGTTAGCAACATGATTGACAAGGATTTAGTAGAAAAATGTTATCCTGAACTAGTTGGAGGCATAGGAAAACTGGCTGACACCACCATAAAACTACATATTAACCCAAGCATACCGCCCATTGTGAACAAACATTGGAGAATACCATTCCATATTAGAGAAAAAGTTGAATCAGAACTGCCAAGACTGGAAAAGGAAGACATAATAGAAAGGACAACAGGACCAACACCGTGGGTTTCACCAATTGTAATTTTACCTAAACAAAGTAATCGAGATGAAATCAGGATATGTGTGGACATTAAGAACGCCAACAAAGCTATAATCAGGGAACGACATGTTGCACCAACAATTGATGAGGTCATAACATAACTAAATGGATCAACAATGTTTAGTAAAATCGACCTAAAAGAAGGGTATCATCAATTAACATTATCTGAAGAGTCAATATTCATAACGACATTCTCAACACACATTGGATTGTTCCGGTATAAAAGGGTAAGTTTTGGAATCAATTCGGCAGCAGAACATTTTCAAAACACCATCAGTAAAGTGCTACAGAGCATCCAGGGAGTTATCAACATCAGTGATGACATTTTGATTTTTGGCAAGAACAAACCCGAGCATGATACCAGTTTGAGAACAGTTCTTCAAACCCTAAAAGATAACAATCTTACAATCAACAAGCATAAATGTATCTATAGTACTAATAAAATAAAAATTTCGGGCTTTGTCTTTTCTTCCGAAGGAATCCATATAGATCCGAACAAGGTGAGCAGCATTTTAAACCTAAAAAGTCCTGAGAGCTCAGGTGAAGTCAGATCCTTTCTTGGCATGATCGGATATGTGGGCAAGTTTATACCTAAACTGTCAGAAAAAGCAGAACCATTGCGACAACTCACTCTCAAAGATGCAGTTTTTTATTGGACAGAACACCATGCATGAGCAACTTTTTAATATGCTGAAGCAAGAATTAAGCAATACTAAAAATCTTGCTTATTTTGACATAGAGAAAACAACACATCTTTATGTTGATGGAAGCCCTACTGGAATTGGATCAATACTATCCCAAGAAGATGTCAAAGGCAATACACACATTGTTGCTTATGCTAGCACCACACTTTCTGATGTACAAAAAAGATACAGTCAATTTGAAAAGGAAGCACTTGCTTGTACTTGGTCCATACAACATTTTCACAATTATCTTTATGGTTCCACATTTATATTACATTGTGACAACTTACCCATAGTAAAGATATTAGAAAACACAAGAGCAGCTCCGAATGCAAGAGTTGAAAGACTTTTATTAAGAATCCAGCCTTATAACTTCAAGGTAGTTCATCAAAAAGGCATCACTAATCCATCTGACTATTTATCAAGACATCCAGAGCCAACCACATGTGAACAATATGCCCAACAAGATAAAGTAGAACAATATGTCAATTTGTGTATCAAGAATTCTCTACCCAAAGCCTTAACACTAGTCGATGTCCAACAAGCTACCCAAAAAGACAAAACACTTCAAACTTTGATTGAGGCTATATCGAACAATGATCAAAGATATTGGAAGCTACCAGAACTAACACCTTATTCAAAAATTAAGGATGAATTTATTCATGGTGATCAAGTTATCCTGAGAGACCACAGAATTGTTTTACCCATGTCTTTACAAGAAAGAGCAACAGAAATGGCTCATAAAGGACACTTAGGCATACCATACCAAGCAATTGTTGAGAACAAAAATATGGTTGCCAAATCTAGACATTTTAACTGAAAAATACATAAAATCCTGCATACCATACGAAGCAGTTACTAAGGTGAATCATAGGGATCCAATAAAATCAAGTCTACTACCAACATATTGATATAGATTTTGCAGGACCTTTTCACCAAAACAGATACATCTTTTTAGCAGTTGATGAATTCAAGATATCCCTTAATAGAGATGGTAAATTCCAATTTCTTCACAGCCCTGAAGCCAATTTTGGATAGAATTTTTGCTACCTGGGGATTTTCAGAATCTATTAAGTCTGACAATGAACCACCATTTAATGGACCCATAGAAAACTATGGAATAATACACACAAGAATAACACCAGCATGGCCAGAAGCTAATGGTATGGCTGAAAGGTTTGTGAAAACTGTGAAGAAATCATTACCATGCTCTCACATTGAAAATGAAAATTTTTTACTCAAAAATTCATGAGTTTTTGATAAATTATACGAGCACACCACACTCTACAACTGAAAAATCACCATTTGAAATTGTGTTTGGTAGGAAGATGAATAGTTTTCTTCCCACATTGAAAAACCTCAAATCAAATGAATATGAAGACATCAAGCAACTGGATTTCAAAAACAAATTGAAACAGAAGAAGCATACAGACAAGAAGAGGAAGACTAAGTCCCATAACTTTCAAATAGGAGATTTAGTTCTGTGTAAACAGACAAAAAGAAATATTTTGACACCTGCCTCTGACCCAAGACCTTTAACAATTGTACAAATTATAGGTACATCAATAAACGCCAAGAGAAATAAATATGTTATTACTAGGAATTCATCTTTCTTTAAAAAATTCCTGAGCCCTTCGAACCACCAAGATTCAAAGGAAAAGAGTGTTTTGTGTAGAGATGAAACTCAGATAGTACCAACTCAGAAAACCAGCTTTCATTGGAAATTTGTCAATGATCCTCTCCCTCCATTACAATATCCTTTCCCACTCCCTCCAACACCAGTTAGTGAAACCAGTTGAGGTCCCTGAAATCGACTCTGAAGAACCAAGAGAAGCCGACTCACCTAACTACTTTGAACCATCTTTGTTTAATGATTCAAACAACGACATTGGGCTCATTTTTGAATCAAGGTCATCAGAAGAGAACTCCAAAAGCTCCTCAGAAAAGAACTTCAGAAGCTCCTCAGAAGAGAGCTTCAGAAGCTCCCAAGAAGAGATGTCCAGAAGCCCTGAAGATGAAGACCAAACAAGAAGTACATCCTCATCTGAATTTCTTGACTCGATGGCGACTCTTGATGATATGGCGAATCCTGATAATATGGTGAAGGCTGATGAGAGACCAAAAAGAGGTTATAAAATGCCAAGCCGCTATGAAGATTTTGTAATAGAGTAAGAAATTGATATTTTAAAGTGAAATGTTATGTTCATTTGTTTTATGTATATCTTAAAATTACATTGTTTTTTAGTGGCTATGTTTTTTTTTTTCATTAATGTCATACTTTTATATTTATGATTGTTTTTAATTGTGCCAGGGAAGAATTGTAGTGTTTAGCTGATCTACTATATTTTCTAGTCTATGGTAACTGTAATGACAAATGACAGACACAGAAGAGATAGGTTAGGTTCTGAACAGATTTGTGTACCTCGTTTTTGGAATATATATATATGATTTGGTTGAAAGTAACTTAACAGAGTTTTTTTAAACATTTACCAATCATGGCAAACAATTAACAATAGACACCACAACCAATACAACCATTAATGGTCCCTTTGTAAAGTTACGTTTACATTTCCTTAAGTACCTTAATATATCCCCCCGGGAAAACTGAAATAGTTCGATCTGATCTGCCAGAGAATCACTAGTAAGATCAACTGAGTCCAAACTTTCACCAAAGAAGTTTGCACAAAAAAAATCATTGAAAGCATTGGCCTTATCACCAGCAGATGAAAGGACCCTATCACCGACATCGACAGTCGGGGAAGGAATAGTACTTGGTCGGTACAAACAAATTAATTTTATTAACTTATTTTGACCACAAAGGTGAAGGTAGCAATTAACTGCATAATTAACTACAGGCAATTAAAGGAGTGGACTGTATAAAAATAGAGTGTTGGGGTTTTAAACATAGATTATGTGAATTGAAACTCGATAGGTATGTTAATGTACTTTAATAATGCAATTATGCATTTGCAATTGATGTAAAAAAATATAAGTACAATTTTTAAATACTTCTTAATCTACTTCCATGCATTCAATCATTCACTCGCATAACAACTAAATAAATACAAAATGGTGCTTAATTAAAATAGTTACTAAAAAGTCTTAATTTGTTACTTTAAAAATGGAACTTTGTCTTTTAATTTTAAACTTTCCTTTCACTCTACAAAATACCTTGATTTTGTCGTAATCAGGGGTAGCCTTTTAGATTTCACACATTGGATTCATGTAGCTGGGATTTGAATAGATTATCTCTACTGCAAATTTGCAGACGCCATTTTACAGTGTTTCTTCAACTCAGGTACGCCGAGATGCTACGTTGTTTCTGACCATAAAGAATTGCGTTACAAAATGCCTAAACGAGGTTTTTGTCCAACGTGGACAAAAATAACGGAGATACACTAAATATTCTCTAATATTTGTGAATACAATCGGATAATTTGCCTAAAAGGCGCGAAGAGGTGAACGTGATTTTTCGTTCTTGCTTGAGTGAACGTTAACTTGCACTAAGATATGATCTTTCTTACGATCTCGGGAGGGACAATAACGCGGGAAAGTTACGCGTCAGTTTTATCTGAGAGGGGGATAGCATCTTCTTTCTTTCTTTGACACACTGCTGTTTACTAACGGAGACACGAATATATTAAATTGAAAACGCTTGAATTGAACCCAATTGAAATGGCAAAATGACATTTAGCTGTATAGGATGGAATCGACCATCCAGGTTTGGACTAAGAGGTGTTGAAGAACTGACATATGCTAATTTAAATGCACAAATTGGGTTGTGTCCGGGGTGAAATAAATCTATTTTAAGTTTAATTACGGTTCATTCATCCTACATACATACAGGGTGTTATCACCAAACTATACGGTGAAAAAACGTGTTGGAGTGTATCCCCAACAGTACTACTTGAACCTAGCTTAGATGAAATATAATTATTGTATAACTTTTTCTATTGGTAACATTTGTTATTTTGATTTAAATGGTTTAATAAGTACTCTTTTTCAGCAGTATAATTTTCATTATTTAGTTTTCTACGAAACTCCCTGAATTTATCTAAATGATAATTTATATCTTGATTCTGGTAACGTCCTTCTTTTTAGCATCCATGATATTTTTGGGAGATAGCCAGAAACCAGGCAGGAAACTGTTGGCAGTATATCCAATCGGACTATTCTACTTCATAATTTCGTGGCTGGTAATATCGCATACAGCTAGTTAAAATTATATTGCACCTAACTTATATTATGATAAGCATACAAGTTTAGTCACACTTTTTTTTTTAATTATTTCTATTGTATGTTGTTTCTATAAAGAATAAAATCTAAATTAGTTAATTGTAAAAGACGACTGCAATTATCCAGTATTGTGTTGCATAATTTTGTGTGACGAATATGTGCGATGCTTGTGTTTTTGTAAATATTCACTACTTATAAAAAATCCATCCTATATTTGTAATGTCTTATGTTGTAACTTGTTTTAGTGTATTTCTATCACGTGTATAAGTATTATAAAAAAGTAATATATTATGATGATACCACTATATAATAATGGATTGCTCCGTATTAGTGTACCTGAATATGGAATTAAATCAAAATAAGTAATAGTCCAAGTCGGGGTTGGACGCCACCAAGTTTACTTTTGTTGGCAAGCCCTATCGATGTTTATTCGGACACAGTAAAAAAAAACTTGGAAATAAAAAAAAACTAAGTTCAAATTCAAATGTCAAATTAAGCAAATAATTACCTGACAAAGTCTACGCTACCTGCTCGATTACCATTCAAAATCTACATTCTCAAATACCCAAAATAATACCAAGCATGTGAGGCCAATACTTTATTTTAAAATAGAAAAATGGAGCAAGCTCCTCTAGCCTATTAAGTAAATTACTACTTACAGTTATTGACTACTAGACGCACCCTCTTGTCAACTTGATAGCCTAAATCGAAAGTTTGAAAGGTGTCAAGCGAAATTGTTAAAAACAAATTCCAACCTCTTGTCAACCTGTCAGTCTAATTTAAAATTTGAGAGGTGTCTAATAAAAGGTTATAAAATTTTGAAAGTTCACTTCTTCGAAACGCTCTGCTGCAACCTGCAACCTAGACTGTGATAGAAATACCGAATTTATCACATAGATTATACTAAGTTAATTTAACTCGGTTAGTATAGCCTTTCCAAGAGCCCGAGTTGCAAGTTTCAGCCAGAGAACGTATTCCACAAATCGCAATGTTATGATTTATTGTCAAAGCCAAATTAAAGTAAAAAGGTAATAAAATTAATAAACTTCCTCGGATATAATATGTACTAGAGATTATCCATAAATCTAGCACCCGTAAGAAGTAAATAATGTTTCTAGGCCGGCGTAGTAACACTTCACAAAAGGTATTTAATATATATACTCTAGTGGATTATGATGTGGGCCATTACTTACTGAAGAAATTAATAAAGCGTTTTAAGAAAATGTTTGGGTACTAAATTCTGTTTAAATTTAAATGTCTTTGCAAACTAGTAAATATTTCTGGCACAATAGTGCTGCCTAAACGTGATAGTATGTATAAAATTAAACATCTTTAGGAACGTAATTCTATAGAATTAGCCATTATCCTTCTCTGTATGTCAAACAGTCCAGATCAATCAGGTTCCAGGTAACAGTGGCTCTTCCTACCCTACAGGGAAACAGCCATACTGCCGTCCAAAGCGAAAAGACCGTAACTGCAAAAAAAATGAAAATTGAGGTTTTGTCTTATTTGGACTTCTAATGGACCAAACTATATCCTTAGAAATGCAGAACAATGCAGTTCAATTCTTACTATTTGTTTTTCATTATTTAAATTTACCGTAACTGCAAAATTGCTATGGTCTACAAAGCGAAAATACCGTAACTACTCAGTGCCAAGCGAAAAGACCGTATCGGGGCCGTCGACGCGTGCAGGCTTTTTTTTCCTTCTAAACGGGACTTACCGCCTTTTCGCTTTGCAGGGGTGTTTACTGTCTGCCTTCCTTTCAAAGCGAGTGGACGCTTCGCTATATTCTCGCATTGTTTTTATGGTTGTGTAGTGTTTTAATTCAATTGAATTCAATGGGGAATTAAAATCCGACTAGAAGCCTTATAAGATGTACTTATTGTTACAATAGATGTCAGCGTATACTAGCTTTGGCTCAACAAGGAAGTAATAAGAATAATCCGAACAGAGATCATACCAGCCATGATCTTGACAAAATGTAGATTTTTTAAATAGATTGATTTAGTTTTTAGTTGTTTAGTGTAGTTTAGTTGAAGAAATATACAGGGTGTTCGCTTGAAGATGCTCACTATTGCTATCTCAGTTAATATTGAACCTACAAAGTCGGTTAAATTACCAAACTACTAGCATTTTTTCCGCTGACTACGATGCTAAAATCAGAAAACAATTGCGTATCTAATTTACGAGGTATTTTTGGATATTGTCATTTTTAAATAGAACACCCTGTATATTTTTGCATATTTGAATTCCAGAAAAATTGTAGGCACATTTTATTAATAATCTCCTTTACCTACCTTCAACGGTTTATGAAATGTCGACAGTTCAAAATCGAGCATTTTGTAAAATCTAAACGACTGAAGATAGACTAAAATGCTATGACACTTTCTATCTTAGTTTTTCATAAGCTATCGTTTGACACTAACTTTAGATTTAACTAGAGGTTAAGTTTGAGGTTAAATGTAATAGGAATTTTAAATAATTTTCAGGAATTTTTCGTGGAATGCAAATATGCAAAAAAGGTGTTCAATTTTAAAAAAAAGACAATTTACGAAAATAACTCGTAAATTAGATGCGCAATTGTTTTTCTGTTTCCAGGGTCGTAATCAGCGGAAAAAATGATAGTAGTTTGGTAATTTAACCGACTTCGTAGGTTCAATATTAACCGAGATAGCAATAGTAAGCATCTTCACGCGAAAACCCTGCATATGCAGAAAACAAGTTATTTTGTTGTTTTTAGAAAACTTGATGACCTTGATGAAAATTTTTTGACAAAACTTACCTTTGAGAAATATAACAAGAAGAGGATTATTAGTTTTTCTCTTGTACTTATTTGTGCAATGAATTTTGAGCATTTATTTTTTACTTGCTTAACAGCAGTTTTTTCTATTTTTTTGTATCAGGTTCCTATTTGCCCAATTAAAAAATTTTCGTTTTAGTTAAAATTGCATTATTTGTTCTTCTTTTAAATTTTCTTGTGATTCAAAAGGACTTTTTTCCATTCAATACCATACACGCATTGTCTTTTTGCATTGTAAATATGAAGTGTAGGCAAGCATTTTACAAAACAATAAAACTGTATGCGTCAAGCTTACCAAACACGGTTTATTCTGTTGGGAGACTCGAGCAGTTCTCCGATGATTTCCTTTGCGAATAAACCGTATGTGATTTCTTATCTTTAGTAGCGTATTTGTTAGTTTTTTCTCATTGGAATACAAGCTTGTAACCTTGCTTGAATCCAAAACACACAAAAAACCCTCAAAAAACGGTTACCAATAAAGGTACGGTAAAAAAAAGAAACACAAACTTTAAACGCGAATATCTCATCTCCGCGCGCGGAGTAGTTACGGTCTTTTCGCTTTGGACGGCAGCATAGAACCCCGCAACAAAGCGCTACCGGAATTCAGCTACTAAAAACCAACTCCAAAAACCCTAAAAGCGTAAATTAATCCATAATAACAACATAACATGATGTTTGCAAAAATGCCAAAACTCGGCCCCAAAAATCTACTTGAAATTCGACATTCAAAACAACTTAAAACACCTTACCCATGACTAGGGGTTTACCAAAACCTTCCTGGGTATTTTGAAAGGATCAACGGCCTATATTGCCATTACGGCGATTGCTAGAAATTTCTTCACTTCCCTCGAGAGTCTCAAACGACTTCCAGTCTACTTCATTTACGAAATAAAATACTACTCGAGGACTACCTCTCAACCCAAGGAATTTTCTTTGGCTAATGAATAAACAAAAGCCTTACAAAATCAACAACAACAGTTTTCTTTTGTTTTCTCTCCTCCTACTGGATGAAATGGCAGAAACAAATCTGTAAACACGTCAAAACTATCGGCTGACATTCAACTAAAAATCCTTAAATGTCAATTAAAATACTGCTTGTCAGAAACCTAGACAGGTACGAACTTATGGAGAAAAGACAATAGAGATGATTGACCAACCGATATTCCTTCCTAAAATGACCTTTATAAATAGGAGAATTTCCACTCGTAACAAACTTAATTTAAAATTCAAAACTTCCCTCCCCTCACTTCCTTCCTTCTACCTTCCTCATTCTCTAGTTCGGCATTCCTGGAAACATTTGTAAGTGCAAGTCACTTTGTAGTCGCGTTAGATATCTGGGATTCTCCATAATTAAGTAACTAAATTATACTGATTTTTATACAATATACATGTGACCTCTAGTATATAGAGACAAGTTATAGTAAGAATCCTCTGCTCTATGATAACATCTCGGCAAGAGTTGCCAGATTTTGCCCGCTTCTGTATAACAAAGAGCAACTGGATGAGATAGTTGCTCGCACTACCCCAGAAACAGATCCCATATCGAATGGAAATAGACAGTTCTTCCCATCTCAGCTCCAAGTTTCCCACACACCAACATACCATTCGGACGCCACTTTTCTCGCAAGGTTGATAATATGAGCCGCAAACCTGAGCTCGTAGTCAATACTAATTCCAAGAAACTTGGTGCTCACCCGTTGCTCAATCGGCCTTCCCATAACAGTAACATCCCCACCACCCTCTTAAGGCACAAAGCTTTGGTGATTTCTTTTAAGTTTTGGGAGAGAAGATTTGAATCAAACCATTGCTTAACTCTCTCAAGATCTGTTGATATTGATGCGAACAGTGAATATCTATCTGAGCTATGGCAGAGGATTGTTGTATGATCGGCAAACAGAGTGAACTTTCCCCGTATATCAAGATTTGCCAGATCATTGATATAGAGAAGGAAAAGTATTGGACCCAGGACAGAACCCTGAGGCACCCCCATGACAAGCACACCCGCACTCGAAATGGTTGGAGCCCACAAAAACACGCTGGCGACGGTCTTTTAGAGAATAGGAGACCCATGATAGTGCCACACCTCTGATTTCATAGTGCTGAAGCTTCCGAAGCAGAATCTCAGGACTATCACAGTCAAAAGCTTTAGTTAAGTCACAGAAAACCGCCACGGAAGCCCCCCCCCCCCCTTTATTTGGTAATAAAGCTCATGGAGGAAGTTGTAGATAGCATCATTCGTGTTTCAGTTTTCCTGGAAACCAAACTGAGTGCTGTTAAGAATATTATTCAATTTTAAGTAGGACGTTATATGATACTTAACCAACTTCTTGATCAATTTTGAGAGGGTGTACAGCAAGGAAATTGGCCTAAAATTTGAGGGATCATGAAGATCTCCATCCCTATGGACTGGGATAACCTTTGCGGATTTCAGACAAGGTGGGAATGTACCCCTGGTCCATGAGGAGTTTATTGCCTCCGTCAGTACCTCCAGACCTTCATCAGGCAAATTCATAAAGATCTTGACTGAGTAATTTTTATTTCTGTTTGAGCCTAGTGCTTTTTTTCAATTCATCTAAATTGGTGGGGGAAAATTAAAATTAGTTTACAACTGTAATTTGCGGTAGTAGGTTAATTAATTAGATCAATTAATGGATTGAGGTCCTGTTGGAGGTTCTGGGCATTGTTACAAAAAAAAATCATTAAGCTCATCTCTCAGGGTCCGCTGCAGCCTGATAGTTTACAGACTTTACAAAGGCTTTTGACCAAGTAATCAGTAGGATCTTAATTGGTAACTTGCAAGATCTCGAAATTGTTGTCATCTTACCTTGCAGAGAGAATACATATTTTTAGAAATCTACAGTCGAAGCATTTCAGGCCGCAACTGGTTTGCAGCCCTGGTACTAGATTCATAAGCACGCCCTTTTTACTATGAATCTCTACAAGAGATTGATACAGGTATATTCCTGGTAGAGTCAGGGGTTTATGCTGGATGAAAAAAGGATTGCAGTATTCCCTGCAACCTGCTCCTACAATAATTCGAACTGCTCTTTTTTGCAAACGAAAAGCTCCAATAGCCCGACCTGAATTTCCCCAAAGTAAGGTACCATATGGAAGATGACTGAAGAAGAATGCATAATATGCAGTGAGCAGGGTCGATTTATCCACCAGTTGCTTTAACCTTCTTAGCACAAAAGGGCTGGAAGAAAGTCTTCTACAAAGTTGAGCGATGTGACACTCCTAGTTTAGAGTAATCCGTAACAACCTTACAGAATTTCCAGTGCAGAGCCGAGCATTTGATGAAAGGACAAGTTTTTGGGTTTTTTGGGCATTCATGCACAACTAATTTTGGACAAACCACTCTCTCCCTCTTTCCTCAGCAGTAGTCATCTTGACGTTAAGCATTGGGAGGTCAGAGTCTGAGGAGATTAAATTTGTGTCATCAGCATAGAGAATGCAGGAATGTGGATCAAGATAGTGGATCAGGTCATTTATGTACAGGATAAAAAGAATTAGTCCTAGGGTTGAGCCCCAGACTGCACCCTGTCAGAAACATATGATTTTAGCAGCCGTAATGGCAGGCCCCTAATACCATAATATTGCTCTGATTTAAACAAAAGCCTTTCATGGTCAACACAGTCAAATGCCTTGCAAAAGTCCAGAAGAGTAATACCTGTGATTTTGCCCTCTTCAAAGCCTTCAACTATGCCGTTCACAAGTTTTAATATGGCCTTGATAGTCGAGTGACCCTTTCTGAGTTAAGAAACTTATGTTTCTTAATATAATTGACGAACCTGGCCTTGAGCAACATTAGCAGGATAGATATAGGACGGCAATTTTCCACATCCTCCCTGTCTCCCTTCTGTTTAAGGATTAGCACAACCCCAGAAGACTTCAAGGCAGTCGGGAAATCCAGAGTTCAATAGGCATTGCAAGTATAAACCATACAATATAGGAAATTACACCGTATATACATACACATAGAATGATTCACTCCTATGACATAAACTCAGCAACAGTTTGTATTGTATCAGAAAAACACTCGGTATTTCATAAATTAGATCGTGACGGCAACCCGAATATTTCGAGGTCTAGACGAAGGTTATTTACATTACCTACTACACGTAATATTATTGTTTAACTGCAATGAACGAGATACTCGACGCGGGTGACAAGGCCAAGGCAAGCTTGCTGAATTAGTATTGTTATTGTAACATTATATTTATAGTACGAACCTACACCAACCCAGAGAAGAGAAGACTGAGTGACGCATTGATATGCGTACGTAGATTATAAGGGTATACATTATGTCGCGTTACTATCTTGTATATTCCTTGCTATAATTAATACAGAACTCTATAGTTACCTGGAGTTTTATTCAATAAATAAAAGGAGTTCTACAAGTTTAGGGTTCCAACTGTACAAGAAACTGTCCTAAAAGTTGAGGCTCTCCTATTTTGCTTTATTGCCAGTGGAAAGCGATTATAAGACCTAATACATGAGTAGAGAGGGCTTCGCTTACATAGTGTTAATTTATGTAAGGTTATATTGTAGTCAAGAGATGTTATTATGCAGGAATGTCACACACTCATATATATGTTTCTATACATACAGGCACCCTAAGCATTATGATTTAAAACTAAACTTACTGTCTAGGACTTAATGTTAATCCGGAACCTGCTAGCCCAGCCTTAATAGCTTTTAGACCACCTTCTCTCACGACGAGGGACGGATTTCAAACAACGTTTCCTGCAGTAAATGAATTTGCTATTTACTTATTAAATTTCCACGAGTCTCTGGTACTTCGAGACACTGTTTACGGGTTGGTCAATACTGTAACCATTTGGTACCTACTTGAAAGATAAATTTATACTAAAAATTTCCCGAGTCCCATTCGACAGTATAACGTTCTAAGACGCATGAAGATTATTTCTGATTACCGTTTTAGAATTTCCCATATTTTTGGACAGGGGGGCGTTCCACGCGTGAAGATTGTTTTCAGACTAACTTTTTCCTAGAGAATTTTTCGCTTTTATACCAACTTTTACGACTTGTTTTCTTCTAGAAAAATCTAGATTCTGCACCTGCAGCTATTAAAATGTTATTACTAAGAGCACACACAACACACAACCAAATTTTAATATGGCAATTAGCGTTTTAACGTGTTTTGTAAATTCCAAATTTTAATTTAAAATTAACCTATTAAAAATTAGGTACATACTTTTTAAATTCCAAACTTAAGTACCGAATTAAAATCAGTTACTAAATGCGTTTTAAATTCCGATCTAGACCAAATTAAGGTAATTAAAATTGGAGAACACAGGTTTTCGCATTTCGTTTCAATTGGCTTTGTTCTGGGAATATTCTTAATCGAAACGCCCCCTGGCCAATGGTTTTCGTTTTAGAACAAAGTTTGGGGGAACCTGTCTTTGAAGCGCGCAACCAGTGGTTATACCATTCCGTAAAGTTTTTTCAGCGGCGCGTATAATGTAGTTGAAAAAAACAAAAGTATAAGTCAACTGCAATTTAAGTTGGAATTCGAATCTTGGTCGGGGCGCAGGATATTGAAGTAGATGAAGAAAGAATAATAGATAAATTTGCGAGTAAAAAAATCAGACAATTAGATTTTGTTTTATAGGAATGTGTTCATTTTATTACTTACTATAGTTTTTTTGCTTAAAAATACTTGTTTTCGTTTTATTAAAGTTTTTGTTATTTTATGTTACGGTTTATTAGTTATTTCTATAGGTACACACCTACATAATAATAGCATTCTGAGAATTCATTTTATTTTTTATATTTAAATCCGTTTTTTTTTTGTTCAATAAAAGTGCTTAAAACGATAAAGTATGTTTTGCAGTATTGCAGTACCTATATGTTGCAGATTATTAAGGCGTTTAAATTCAAGTTTATTTCAAATGTTTTTTAAAGCTATCTCTAACAGCCATATTTATAGGGTAGAGGTGTATATAAAAGAAAATTATGTGCCTCACCTTTATAAGAACACAACTGAAGTGAAACTTTTGAAAGAGATATTAGAAATTGAGTTTTTATTTTTTTGTTGAAGCTTTTTTTGTCTTAACTTTTGCCCCCGGTTTCGACACTTTTTTTAAATTTTTTGCTTTTTTTTCAAGTTTTTTTCGCCGAAAACCGCGTTTCTCTAACTTTTTTCTTTAATATATGATTTTTCTTTATTTCGTTTTATAATATTTTTATCATCTTTCCGAACAATTTTTTTTGCATTAATTTTTTTTCTTATTTGGTTTTATAATACTTTTATTAACTTTCCGAATAATCTTTTGTTTTTTTATTATTATTTTTCTTATTATGTTTTATAATACTTTTATTAACTTTTCGAACATTTTTTTACGTTTTTTTCAATTTTTCCGCATTTTTAAAACATTTTTTTTTTCATAAAGAATTTTTTTCTTTCCATTTTTGCAATCCCCGACCTCGTAGCTGATCCTCGCCTTTTTTTCGCCGAAACGTTTTTTTTTCTTATTTCGTTTTATAATACTTTTACGAACAATTTTTTAAAGTTTTTTTTTCAATTTTTCCCATTTTTTCGGAGGCGGTTTAATTTTGGGCCAGGATCCTCATTTTACCCCTCCTACATGTCCTGAAAATTTCAAAGTTTCACTTTGATAACCGTTTCAACTTTGATAAGCGTTTAATTTTGTCTGACTTTACCCTCGCTAAAGAAGTTTCACTTCAATAACCAGCCGCCCTCCCCTTTTCCATGTCCTGGATCCGCCTCTGTTCAAGTCAACATATTGCTTTAGAGTCCTGAGCATATAGCATGTTTAATAGTATAAACCAGAGACAAAGGGAATAAACTAACCCAAACTGTGATAAATTCACTGCTCATTTTCCAGAAGAAGGGTAATATTTGAGATTCGACCTTTGCTTAGGTCTAGAGTCTAAGAAGATCTTAATGTTGCCTTCTTTGTTTGTAGGCATGCAAATCCTACTCATCAAGCTCTGAAAGTAGGTAGATGCATAACCTTATTCCTCACTAATTTAGAAGCTACATCGTACTGTGAAGCCCTTTAGAAGGGGGCAGTAAAATAGGCTGCCTGAAAATGCATGTTTTTATTATACATTTGAAATAATTGCATAATATACTTCATAAAAATATTTGTTTTTACACTCTTGTACAGATGACACAATTTTTTGGTATCGACTTGCTAATCCGTGGTTATTTAAACAGGTGGTTCCACCGCCTCTCTCAGTTTGCTTTTCCTAAAAAATTTACATACAGTCGATCTTCATAAGTATTTTGAAATTAAAGATATAAGCTTTGGTGCTAACTTGCTCTATAGTTTCGACCAAGTATTTGCTCTCATGAGAGAGACTGAATCGTCAGCATAACATATGACACTCTCTCTTTCTCTTGGCAAAATGTTTGTTATATGATTTATTAAATCGAAGCCCCAAATTTAAAGTATTTTTTGTCACTTAGGTAGATGTAACAGAATCTGATGTTACACACCTAGAGATGATTAATTTACAATTTAAATTCGGCAAGTAATTTCATATGAACTTACAGCTCTATTTATATCTCCTATACATATCCACGTTGAAGCATTTTCTGCAATAGACACAGCCCATTTTGAATGATCTACAGTGGTGGTGAATGATATCGAAGGTTCAGCCACAGATATTGCTAAAATGTTGTCAACTCTGTAAGAAAATCTAGGATTAACCTAATACCTCATCAGACATAACTCAAACTTACTGAAATTTGTTATCACAATTCGAAGGCAATCGGTTGGGTTCATTTGGCCACGTCTCCACATACAAATCGGTTGCGAGTTCCGAACTGACCAGCTCTGAATAGAGATCCTTGCCAAACTTGCCAGATTTCGCGAAAGACACGAATTTAGCGCCGCCGTGTGACGAAATGTTTGCCACATTGTACCATGGAGCGTTCTTTATTGTCTGATTGTCGGCCGCTTTGACAATGTCCGGTACACCTTTTTGTAATGGTTCTGGTACGTTCTGTGCATAGATATGGGGTTCATTGTATTGTAATTGGAGACCTAAAAATAATCTCATTAACCCATATTTATTTAGTTGTTTGTTAGTAGTAAAAGAGTCTTTATCTTACCAACACTATTTAGATCTTCGATGCCCAAACTGATACACAAAAAGCTCTGTCCGTAATGAACTCCTGTTTTGGGGTAGATGTAACGCTCCAAACTATATGGGAAGTGTGGTACCGAGTGGATCAGCCAAAATCCTTGATTTGTATCGGCCATTACCACTCCTTTTGTATGACCTTTGCTCTCTGATGCCGAGCCGTATGGGGGCTGGTCATTGTAGAGGATGTAGAGGTTTTCCTATGATCAATAGGTGAATTGATAAAATATCCTAATTCAAAAGAGGAGCGCAAAAACAATATTAAGAAAAATATGTCTATTTAATATTAAACGGCATCTTGAGAATAAGGCGTCCAGTCTATTCGTGCAACAGCAAGACAGTTGATCGTCTCCAAACTGACGGGGATGACAGTAAGCGTTGATGCAGTAATCACTGGATTAACTTCAAAGATCAAACCGATTTGGCATTGGCCAATTTAGAAAAGGACAAGGGCATAGTGACGAAATTGGCATAACGACATATTTTCTTAATATTAAGCTTGTTATTTTATAATTTACCCATTTTATTATGATAATTCAGATAAAACATAAAAATGTGATTGATAATTCTTGAGCGCGCCTCGTAGAATTGATAGCATTAAAATATTACGCGTGTATTTTGGGTTGCTTACACACCTAATGTAAATAAGCGTTATTACCAGGAGTGATCAACAAATTGGTTTAGCCATTTTCATTAATGCGGCTAAATTTGTGCTCTCGAACCGCGACGTTGCCAAATAAAATTGTCACCTTGTCACATTCAATACACAGTATTTACCCTGATTGAAAAGTATATCCCCCAATAGGGAAAACTTGTTTTTAATATTTTTATATTTGTCAAAAGCATTCTCTGTATGTACAAAACCAAAAATATTGCCAAATTGTGCCGTTTCGGATCGTTTCTAAAGATGATTAGTCACAATTTCCTTGATGTTTAGACGACAATGCGGTTAGTTCGGCCCAAAGATATGAATGGAAGAATTTTGATGTTTAATATTGTCGACCTCAATTAACCTCATCATACCTCAGTGACTCCATGAGGAAAGTATCAATGTGGTATCGAAAAAAGAGAATTTCTGGGAGATTTTCAAAATGTTTCATCGTTCCATTAGATTCTTCTCGTAATTCTTTGGTTTCGTATATATTTGTTGAAACTAAGAATTCTGATCATATTATGTAATTAGTTGAAACATGTTTATTATTTAGACAATAAAATATATAAACAAAACAGTCATCGTGCCATGAAGTTGCAAGTAGACTTGTAAGCCATAACATTTGTGTAGGCAATTTGCATCTTCTATGTCTCGCTAATATAATACTGACATGTTTATATAGCTGCTTACCTGATCTTGTGTTTTATTGTATAATCCGTTTAAAGTATTTGCAACCATGGAACTAGTATCATTTACTTCAGAAAGAAGCCATTCTGAATAATTCTTTGATGTCATGTACATAAAGGCAACTCCTTCTTTTATAAACCTGTTACTATGAGATTTTTGCTTTGGTAGTTTATAAGCAACGTACCTAGAAAATGTATTCATTTATATATTTGTTTTAGTAATATTAAGTACATTTGGCAGCATTGCCTGCTCAATTATATGATGCAAAAGCATATAATTAGCAAGTTTTCTTGTGAATTAATTAGGCTCGGAATTATTATGATTGGTGTGGTGGCGTAAAAGGTGCTATAAATCAAATTCTGTTAATAATTATTTATAAAAAGATTTCCCAGGAACCAATAAATGTCCAATTTTGAGCTTAATGTGGCAAAATTCAATTTATTTTATATTAGCATTGCTACATCAATAAGGAGATAACATTTCCACATATTTTCAGTGTGAACAATCTATTATTAGTAGGTACTCGACCTATATATTTGCTCTTGCAATAAAGCTGATGAATTATTATCTACAATTTTTGTTCAGGTGTAGGACAAAAAATATATTTCTATTTCAATAGTCCACTTACCAATCTACATTTTCATTATTTTGATCTTTACACTGTAATCCATAAATAACTGTATAACTTAAAAGGCCCGTTAAAACACTATATAAAGCGTACATTTTGAAGGTACAAGAATCTGTTGAGGACTGATAAACGCGAAGTTATCATTTAAAACTGAGCAAAGATAAAAACATAAATCATTCAAATAAATATCAGTAAAGGAAGCGTTTATTATCATACAAAGAACTACTTATTATCAACAAAATTTTAATTAGGTGACTAATAATTGGCATTGTACTTTTGGATAACAATAAGAATGTAGTAGGAACGTTTGCAATATACCAGGCTATTAAAATTTAGCAGTATTTGTTTATTTTTTGTAAGATAAGGATATGCCCTAAAGTGTAAAAATCTAAGAGTTATACTTTTACTGTGTTTAATAGAATATTTAATGCAATCTGAAACGTATGCTTTCTTCATATGCAAGTACGAGAGCCTGAAAAGAAGTCTGAAGAAAATGTGATTTGTGTGCATTTGCATAAAAACAAATCAGCTCCGTTCAAGTCTTGTAGAGGTGATTTAGCACTTTGGCCCAATCTCGTGTTGGTCTTGTAGTTCACAACTACCTTTTCCAGTGTGATATAAATCTATCAAGTGTACTATTTTCCTAGCATTGTTTCTAAAATAAAATAAATGACATAACTTCAGAACTATCGGCATGTAAAAGATGCACCACTGCTTAAATTAGCTCTTAAGGCTCTTATTGCAACAAGAGGGCTGCACCAAAATAAAATATTGTTTCAGACACCCTTGAGTTTATCATAGCATTGCCCCAATATGAAATTAAATTAAGTCCTTTTTAAATTATATATTTAATATTTTTATTCCTACAATAGCTAAACTATTTCCGTTCATACACGTTTAGGTGACGTTAAAATTGATACTCTCTAGGTTGCTTCATTTGGGATTAGTATGTTCATAATGTTTGAATACGGACGGCTGTGGACATCTATACTTCAGCATTTCAACTTCAGCTTCGAAATAACTGTTTTTGTCGTAACAAAAGTATTCGGGGTTTTGGTAGTTGGAGCTCTTACTTGCACCTACAATGAATTCTGGCATTAGCAATCCACGTATCAGTAATTTCATTTTATTAAGAAATCTAATATATTGTCTATAAACAGGAATAATTTTTATATAGTTTCATTACCTGGTCCTACGGGTTCCTTTGGTATTTTCACTACTTTCTCACTGACCCCCTGTACTTTGGGAATAGAGGGAGGGGATGGGGCACTCGCTTTGCGAAAAATTATTTTGCCGCCCGTAAAGTTTCTTGTCGCTGATGAAAAATGTTTGATTCTGGAAATATTTGTAAGAATTTTAGTAGTAGCAGACATTTATAGGTTATATAAGCTGTGTTACGAAACACTTTGGTTTGAGGATTCTGTTTATGTTTATATTGCGTAACGACAACAAGAACTAGTCTGAGCGATAAAAATATCAACCAGTGCTAATTTTCCTTATAATTAAGGAATTTAATTATTTAATTTTTTTTATTAATTCTGACATTAGTGACATGTGACATATCCCATCTGATTTCTGACATTCTGACAGCTGCTGTGACGTGATCAGTGTTGACGTTGACTTTATAAAAATTGTACTCATCTGCCCTGAAATTGTACCAAAATTGCCAATCATTGTACTAAAACGACCCTTGGTAAAGATTAAGAAGGAGAATGTGTGTTCTATTTTTTTTTGGTGTGTTTTTAACAAATAATAAACGTCCCAGTTTCCAGTCCTTATTTTACACCTAATTTAAAAAAAACTAGGGATGTTAATTTTCAAGGATAATAAAAAAAATATATTCAGGAAAAGTACACAGGAATAAAAGATACCAAGGTACATATCTAATACCCAGAAAATAAACACATTATGAAAACGGAGAACCAGTGGTTCCCACAAAACGTATAACTTATAAAGTAATATTCGATTTTCAATAAATCAACCGTGATCCGTGATCAAACCAGAAATCTCACAAGAATCTAGGGGCTGCGCCATAACTCTAAGCAGAGTAATGTGCATTGCCTGAATTCACGTTTCGCATGGCCCTCCGCACGCTACGGGGGCTCAAGAAAAGGAAACTAACCAGGTGCTAACCCAAGACATACCCAAAATCAAGAAATTTAGAAACATATCCTTAAAAAAACGATGGGGTTTGAACCCGAGTTGTCGAAGTGAAGACCAACCATGCACACCTCTAGCCAGCCGGTTGTATCGCGAAGTACATGAACATGAAAACAGTTGACGGCTCAAAGTTATGGTGCCCTAGACATACATAGAGGCTTAGATTAGGTAAGAGTAAGGATACCGCACATGACATTACGCCAATGTACTGAAATTGAGGCCTTTTCAGAGCGGCGGCCATTATTTATGTGGCAAACACATCTATTGTGGCGGTGCTATTTTGCGATTATTTTGTGAGTTTTTGAACAAAGAGCGATAAAAACTAAGATTCATAATGGTAAATTGTTCGGCATATGGTTGCAAGAGTAGAAGTGAGAACAAGGAGCCTGGAATTTCATTTCACAGGTAATTATTGTTTGCTGACCTTGTAGTTTATTTGCATATTTCTTGTTTTAATAATAATGCATAATGTACACATTGTGCAACCACTGAGTAAATAATGGTAGGGATGTTTATTTAATTATCGAGAGTAATTTGATACCCGATCTTGGATATTTTCAGTCATCAAATAATCAATAAAGCCATAAATCTTCTTCAAGGAGAGTCATTCAACAGAGGCGTAGGTAACATATTTTTCATACTCTACCTATAAAATGGCTGTATTATTTTACGACTGAGAATTACTTTAACTTATTAATTATTATTTATTACTTATAATTTCAATTATTTTATTGAAGTTACCCAGTAATTTATGTGGCAGCTGGTAACAGGCTTTTTCCCATGTTCTGTCCTCTTCTTTCCTTGTCTAAGAATAGAGGTCTCTGATCAAACCTTTATCAAACCTAATAAAATTGAAATTTGACGTGTATGCAACCTGAAGTACAGTAAGGCTGGGGATAAGAATCGACAAAAATCGATGATATTATGATGAAATGTTTCATTACATTACTGAAATCTCTGTTCAAAACAGTGATTAATTGACATTGTGTATTTATGTATTTATTTGGGAGACAAGAGAAATAAAAATTGTACTAAAATTGAAGGAAAGAAACTGTCGTACTAAGGTGTATCGTACTGAATCTAGTACAATTGTACTGAAAACGGCATCACTGGTGACGTGACTAGTCTAGAGTCGTATTCGATTCACTATTTTGGATCAATTCAGATCGATCTAACTGAACTTTATTGAACTGATTCGTGTTCGATTGTAAAAATATCACTTTGCCCCACTACCTAAAAAGTGATCCAGCTCACCTGTAAGTGAACCGAAAATGGACCGGGATCAGTTAGATCGGTTCAGTAATTCAGGTAAAAGATGGCATTTAAATATCAATTATTTTCAATACGCTTTTTTTTTAATTGTTTTCATAACTTCATTTGACCTTGGCTCACTGAACTGAAATATCAGTTCAGTTTCAGTTCATTTTGAACTGATCTCCAGTCTCAATCGAATACGGCTTAGGGCGAACGATAACTATCGATTGTATCGAATCGATTTCACATCTCAAAAACATCGATGATTCACACATAGAGCATTCGGTGTGGTTAGTCAAAATTTGAATGTTGAAAATGCATAAATTTAAATTTTCTTTCTTCGGCCACCGACAATGTTGTCTGATTTAGAATTTAGGCTCACTGTAAGCTAAACAACATTCGGTAATAATGTAGGGATTTTTGAACTATGAAAGACTCAAACTTAACCATTGCCTTTAATGTATAAACAGTGACTTAACTAATCAACTTAATCGGTTCCCATATTCCTAATTCTTGATGCTGGTTAAAGGTGTAAATCAAGTCTATTTGCTTGGTTATAATTGGTAGTTTCATCACATGTAACGTCTTCCGACAGCGGTCTGTTTGACACTTTTTTGTTCAGATCCACGACGCGAACCGACGTTGGCCGAATCAGCATAAGTATCCGACAAGACGTTGCCTGTACCATAACAGAGGGCTTCAGAGTTGCGCGCGCATTACAATGTTGACTAGAATATCTAATGTTACACTTCATGGATGGCCCTCCGCTCGCTACGGGTGCGCAACCGACAGAAACTAACCAAAACGGACCCAAATAGGAAGAAAATATTTTTCTCACATGATAATAAAAACAAAAAAACATGTCTTGCCACTGGAACCAATGCAGGACCGCCGTATCGCAGACTCAGCATCCATCCACTGAGCTACCGACCATTTGCCAGCAATTCGCTAGACCCTAAAGATATGGTATTTGTCAACAATGTAATGCGCGCGCAACTCTGAAGCCCTTTGATATGGTACGGGAAATGTCTACTGAATTACCCATGTCATTACGGTATACTATTTTTTTTTCTATGGTCTGGTAGCTCAGTGATCAGATACTAAACCACAGTCTGTGGTTTGATTCCCGTTAGTACCAAGTCATGTTTTTGATTTATATAAGGTTATGTTTGTGTCTTCTTTAAATTTGGGTAAGTTTTATTTGGTTGCGCCCCGGAGCGAGCGAAGCGAGCGGAAGGCATTGCATGAAGTGAAAAAAAAACAAATCTGAACATTGTGATGCGCGCGCCAACTGAAAAGTTAATACAGACCGCCCTCTGAAGACGCTAGTTTATCACACGGCCAACTTTTAGATGGCCGTGGTTTCATCAGTAATGGGCTCTTAGATTAGGGAAGAATAAGGATACCGCGAATGACATTAAGCCAATGTACTGAAATTGAAGCCTTTTCAGAGCGGCGGCCACTATTTATGTGGCAAGCACATCTATTGTTGTGGCGGAGCTATTTTGCAGTTATTTTGTGAGTTTTTTTAACAAAGAGAGATAAAATCTAAGATTCATAATGGTAAATTGTTCGGCATATGGTTGCAAGAGTCGAAGTGAGACGAAGGAGCCTGGAATTTCATTTCACAGGTAATTGTTGTCTATTTGCATATTTCTTGTTTTAATAATAATGCATAATGTACACATTGTGTTACCTCTGAGTATATCATGGTAGGGATGTTTATTTAATTATCGAGAGTAATTTAATACCCGATCTTGGATATTTTCAGTCATCAAATAATTAATAAAGCCATAAATCTTCTTCAAGGAGAGTCATTCAACAGAGGCGTAGGTAATATATTTTTCATACTCTACCTATCAAATGGCTATATTATTTTACGGCCAAAAATTACTTTAACTTATTAATTATTATTTATTACTTATAATTTCAATTAATCTATTGAAGTTACCCAGTAATTTATATGGCAGCTGGTAACAGGCTTTTTTCCATGTTATCTCTCCTCTTCTTTCCTTGTCTAAGGGTGGGCTATATAAAATATAAAATAGATTTAAAAGGGATATTTTTTAAGTGCTTCTCAAGTGTCGAAGCGAGTTTTCAATGTATGATGGTTTGGTGCGAGTTTTATGTTAAATTTTGTTATTTTTTAAGTCTATTTATTTTATAGAAAGCAACCTAGACGGTTAATATGTTTCTATTTAATAATTTTTGTTTCTTTTTTATATAATGTGTAATTTAAGAGAGGAGTGCGTTAAAATGCAAATTAATGCATACACAAATTATGTATAAAAAATTCAGATTTGAAAGTACAACTGGTTTTGTGGTTTAGCATTCCGAAACTAGACATCCAGCCGCGGTTTATGGAAAACCATTCATTAAAAGTAAGTTCGTTTAAATTTCTTATGTGCTCAAAGTAGTTTGACCTATCATATTTCCTTCTATTCAAGATAAATGTCCATAGCGAGATGGCATATTATGCTTTAAAATCTTGCGAAAACATTCATAAATAATATATCTTTGTATGAAATTTATGAACCTTTAAATTATCTACTGATGACAGGTTCAAAATATGCATGTTTTTGCTCGCAATTGTTCAATGTATCTCATGTTTTAAGAATATTTAGATAGTCAGAATAACCTTACTAATAATGAGATAAGCCTCCAACAGCTGTATTGCCATGTTGCCGTTTCCAAGCACAGTCATGGCATGTTACCCAATGACGTAACGTACCCAAATCTGACATTTGACATTGACAGTATAATAGATCTGTGTGAGTTGTTTTGAATAACATCGAATTTTGTATATTCATTATTTTCTCAAAAATCAAAATGGTAAGTTTATATCAAAACATGTAATTAGTTGCCGGATAATATCTGCCCTTTTTTTTATTAGAGTTTCGGACTTCCTTCGGTAAAGACTAAACCAAGTCAGCCCCGCGACTATGGTTTTGAGGAAGGACAGTTTGGGGTGCCCGAACTTTTGAAAACAGGCTTAAGTTCAGCGAAAAATACGTTAGAAAATGTTCACCCGTTAGCTCACTCTGAAAGGCATGTAAGTATCTTATCCTTTGTTATTACAGTTTTTGCATTGTAATGCTAACCTAAAAAATATTTGGTATTAATGTACTGAGTTTCATTAAATTTGATGGATTTTTTTGTATGTACTATGAATTTAGCACTGCAAAAAGCAGCAGTTTTTTATGGAAAAAAGTAGAGAGGTTCATAAAAGCATATAATCGTATAAAAAAAATGTGGAAAATTAAAAACCTCTGACACAGACCAAAAAGTAATATTTATATATCCACAACATTAAACCCATTTATAAAAAAACCCAACTGAACTTTATTATTGATCTAAATTCTTTTTCCAGTACCATCAAAATATTGACAGAATGAATATGCAGGTTTTGCGAAACATTCAAGGACTTCATGCCCCTCTAAAAATAGCTATGGAGCTGAAATCAGCTAAAAAAATTGGACATTTGCCTTGTCTCAGCTCATCAAATGTAATGTTTGACTCGTTAACTGGAAGAGACTTGGAAATCTCACCCGAAGATATTTTTAATACGGGAGAGTTTTTGGAAACAGTTGGTCAGCCCCATGCAATGGTAGAGAAGTCATTAGGAATTCTATAGATGTATTATTACTATTTTTAATCAGTTGGTTAAGGTGTATTAAATGATAAAGAAACGAGTTGTTTTTACTACAGGAAATTGGCATTATCAAATAGTGACTTAAAAAAAAACCATACATTTTATTTCAGGCTTCACATTGTTTTCATGCATCCTTCCCTCGATAAACATTTAGATTCATAATCATTCTCTTGCCACTTAGAAAGTAGTCTTGAAACTGATTTAAAAAAAAGGGCAACAAAATTTAAAAATATTTATTAACCAAATAAATATATGTATAAATATAAACTGTTCACAAAATGCCTTAAGTGTTTACCCTTAGTCACTACATTAACTATTCAGAAGGCACTAGTACTATATAAAAAAAGGAACAAATACACTGGTCATCATAGTATAACGTTAACTATACAATTTCTATATATTTGTAAAAAATGAGTTTGTAATAACATAATGAAGTAAATATCTGAAAATAATTTTAAATTATTTAAAGTTGCTAATATATTAAGTAATATCGAGTGTAATACCTTTTTCATAAATGAGCACCCATCTCCATAGGTGGCAAAAGTCTTTCAATCCACTTAAACAAGCCTTCTAGTTCGCTTTTCTTCAATTCGTGCAAAGTATACACGATAGGGACAAAATCCCCTTTTACCTTCAGCTTTGTTAATTCTTCATATGTTTTCTTTCCCCATGAAATAGGGACCATAGTATCTTTTTCACCATGTGCCATGTATAAAGGTGTATTTTCTGCCTTCAGTTCTGAATATACAGCTGAATTTTTGTTTAAGAAGGACGAAAGGGCAAAAGTCCCTGCTAATCCTGGTGTAAAACGGAAAGCCGAGTGTAGTGCGAGAGCACCGCCCATTGAGAAACCTCCTAAAATTAACATAGATATGATAAGTGTTTCAACAGACATTAAATATGGTCTGACCTATGATTATTCTATTTAAGGGCACTCCACTGTTAACAATATCATTCACCAGAGATTTTACGTTTTCACCCATTTCTGTCAAAGTTTCAGCATGTTCAGGCACATCTGGTGTTATGTTATATCTGTCGAACCAAACATGGCTTGGCTACAAAGGATAATATGATTAGTTAGTTACAGCTTGACAAGTCTAAAAAAGAAAAATAAATACCTCTCCTTGAAGTGGTGTGTAAGGCCTTAAAGGTGCTGTAGGAAAATAAAAACTTATGTGAGGAGATACAAAGTCTCCTATGAGGAACTTGATCCAGTTCAAGAACCCTTGACCCGTGTCGCCTAAAAAAAGCATTATATACTTGGTATACCTATTATCATGCTAATGTGTTACGTTTGGAAAATGTACATATTTATGATTCAATTATTAAAAAGTACAGAAGTATTCTAATGTTACTACATGCTTACCTGAACCATGCAAAAATATCACAGAACCTGTACATATTTTGCTGGATTGTGGAATTTTTATTAGAGATGTTAACGACATTTTAGCAATACAATATTAACGAATATAAATAAATTTAAACTTTAACAAGAAATGTTTTATCATAAAGCATGCACTGCACTTTTAAAAACAGTAAACAACAGCATTATGTACAAAAGTAACACATAAAACCTAAAATTAATTAAATAAATAAATTAAATTAAGTTTTAATGTTGTCGCAGTCTGATCATTAGTGAATAAGTGAATGCATAGATAAATATGTATAAGGGGGAAGTTGAATGTGAAATGTAAATTGCTTGGTGCTTGACGTATGCAGGGTTGCCAACACTTCCGAAAGTATATCTACTAAATGAGACTATCGAATCTACTAGAAATCTACTAGACGAGAATTATGAACGTTTTAAATCTACCAAAAAATCTACTAGATATTGTTAACTTATTACCA
>JAEQML010057636.1:0-31783 GCA_016904865.1 Pissodes strobi
TGCATTAATCCAAGAGTTATAAGTATCGGGAAATCCTAACCATTTTACAAAAAGTTGATCTATAGAATTTCTTCTTCGGCGACAAATGACCTTTTCAATTAAGTAGACATCTGGGTTGCTGGTTTTTTGTAATTCGGCTTCATAGAAACACCCCATGATAGGTTGACCATCAGATGATTCTAACATATATGTTGGTGGATTCGTAATATTCACTTTTGCTACTTTAAACAATTCAGTCGACCAAGCTGGTGTATATCCTTTTTCAAAGACACTCTTGTATTTACTTATACGCACCGTATCACCGATTTGAAATTTAAAAGTTTTAGGTACAACTTTTAAATAATCGTATGCTTTTATATGTGTCTGCGGTGTTACATCTACAGGCTTCATTCCTATTGTACGATGAATGCTATGATTATATGACTTAGTAACTTTTGGTAAAAGCTCCAACCACCTATAGCTCCCTCTTGCAGAAAATTCTTTGTATAATCGATTTTTCAGTGTTTTAATAGCCCTCTCCACTATAGCGGCCTTTTTGGAACTATATGTAGAATAATGACGTATGTTGAATTTCTTCATTAAACTGGTAAAATGTTTATTGTAGAACTCCTTTCCATGGTCACTTTGCAAATTTGTTGGAGCGTATTTTGCCTTCTTGATAACGTTTTTCATTGCATTGGTAACATCAACACCGGTTTTAGTTTTGATTGCAACCGTAAACATATATTTCGAAAAACAATTTATACATACTAAAATGTATCGAAAACCAGCATTTTCAGTTGCAAATTGCTGCATTTCTGCTAAATCTATCTGCCATAAATCTTTATAACCCTTTATAATTGTTCGTCGTCTTCGAAAATTTTTTCTTGCTCCTTTATGTAACTCATTCACAACTTCCCATTTTGTTGGTGTAGGTTCCATTGTTATTCAAGCGTGGGTAAATACTGACAATGAAACAAAATAGTCGTTCTTAATAAACGATACCTTCTTCTCGTAACTCTTCAATTATTGATATTATTTCATTGTCATGTCCCGTATGACCAGCTGCTTTTGAGCTACACAACAGTCGGAGCCGACTAATCAATTCCTGAGGTTTATTCCAATAAACATAGTCAACACGACGAGAGGACAATAGTTTCTTTGAAGGTAATTTAACGCGAATGTTTCGAACTCCACTCCCTTGCGGAGTTGTCACTAGTGGTTTTAATATCCGAGAAAACTTTGTCCAACGTGTTGTTCTTATACTCCTATTGTTTTTATAATCATTGTACATTGCATTAGTAAGTTTTAAAATATGTTTGTAATTTTGTATTGTTTCCGCAGATATGTTATTAGGATTATTTAAGGCTGCGGGTTTTTTGAGGAAAATTAGGTCATACAATTCATCACTTCCCTTAAATGTGCCAATTATTTTTCCATCCCGCGATAATGTAATATTTCCAGAGTTAAATAGTACTTCAGAATTTCCTAGGAACAATTTCTTTTTATATTTCTTATTTGTCCTTACTCCGTAAACAGTGTCATATTCTGATGGTTTCTGGTATAATCCATGAATATAATCTCTGGCCGTGTCGGATGTTTGTAAACCAACCTCTGATTCACCCATATTAAATGAATAATCAACTTCTGGGGCACTATTGCCACGCATTCGTTTTTCCAATGATGAATAACTTTTATGTATTGGTGTAGAGAAAATGTCCGGTTGTAAATGTGATGGGGTGCCCTCTGTCCAATATGAATTTGTCTGCTGTAAATCCGAAAATGACGGAGTTTTTTCTGTTTTCACTATACCAGTAAAGTATGACGGTAATTTTGCTTGTTGGAAATGGGGTTGTTTCCGTTCTGCTTCCTCCTTCAACACACTAGTTAAAGAATTAATCGGTTTAGTAATTGGTTCATACATTTTTTCTAAAGCTAACTTGTCATCTCTCTGAATTGCCTTAATTTCATTAAATTTCCTTCTCACAGCCTCAGTTGCATCCAATAATTTTTGTTTTAAACCAGTATCTTGACTCATGATGTAGTTCGATTATTGACTAACAATGAAATGATGCTAAAACTAACTATTCCATAGATATATAGCTGCTGAAACCCTTTCGATATCGCCCCGAATTTAAGTCGCTGTCTTTATCAATTACGAGAAAACCGTATTTGTCATTCCAACACTTGGCACATAATTCCAGAAATTGTTGGAAAGCCATATCTGGCGTCACATGATCGGAAAATATATGCCGCAAATTCATCTCATCCTGTTTAAATAGTATAATAAAATTCGCATTATCGCGAATCAGTTGTTTGGGCACCTTGGAATAAGTTTGAGCCAAATAAAACGAGTCGACATTCTTGTGTCTACCCATACTGAAATATGATCTAATTACATCTTGCTTTTCACACATTACATCGTCGAATATGAATATGGAATTGGGTTTCGCATCTGAAGGGTCTACAATGTTTGTTGTATTACTAAACGTGTAAAATCCCAATCCTTTAATTTTTGCCATAATTTCTCGAAGATACTCATACTTTGGCTGATATAACGATTTCGAATATATATAGATATTTTCAAATCTTAACCCTAGAGGGTGGGTTAACAAAGAAATCATAACGTTTGTTTTGCCACAGTTGGAGGGCCCAATGATAATTCCTCGAATTGATTTTGGTAGAAGCCGCCCATGACGTCTCTCTTGTTTTTCATTTGCTACACAGCACCCAATTTTTTCATCCAAATTGTCGACATGCAGTGTTTCAGGAAGTTGAATGAATTTCATGTTTTATGTCTATTAGTAAATATTATTATGAAACACGTGTGTATCAAGTCAGTCAAATGCCACCAGTCAAACGAAGTGGATCTCACAAAAATCGGTTGAACACTGGTAGTGGAATAGTCAATTCGTTAATTAATAAGCTACCATTTGAACTTCATCTTCCGGGTTATCAGTATTGCGGACCCGGCACTAAATTGTATAAAAGGTTGGCGAGAGGCGATACTGGAATCAATCCACTGGACGCTGCTTGTAAAGAACACGACATAACATATTCGAAGCATACAAACGACATAACCAAACGTCATCAAGCGGACTACGAGTTGGAACAACGTGCTTGGCAACGAGTAAAATCTAAAGACGCAAGTCTGGGAGAAAAAGCTTCTGCTTTGTTGGTAACCAATATAATGAAAACAAAACAACGCTTTGGAATGGGTAATACATCACCTGTAAAAAAGAAGAGAATAGGATCTAAGAGAAAATCTAAAAAAAGAAGTAAAAAAAGAAATAGTGGAAAAGTTGCCTTTGGTCATGCCATATCACAAACTATTAGAAATACATTAAAAAAAGCGGGGGGAGCAACTTTTGTTGAAAAAAATTTAGGTAAATCAATTAAAATGGCTTTACTCGCAGCCCGCAAATCCCTGAAGAGTGTTGGCGGTAAACGAAAAATTCGAACTCCAAGAATAATTCCTATACCTAGGGTAGGTGGTATACTTCCCTTAATACCCATTTTTGCTGGATTATCTGCATTAGGATCATTAGCTGGTGGGGCAGCAGCAATAGCGAGAACCATAAAGACGGTTTCGAATGCTAAGAATAACAAGAATAACGTTGGTGAAATTACATTAAAATCAAAAGGAAATGGTTTATATTTGAAACCATACCGCACGGGTTTAGGTTTGTATATTCGCAGCTCAAAAAACTAAATATGCACTCCCTACCACAAAGACCACTATCCAACATCGATATAGAAAAGTATGCAATCAAAGCTGAAATACCGCATTTTAGAGGTGTATATATGCGAGATACATTACCATCAAATGGGCCAAAAAGAAATGAAGCAGCCATTGTTAATTTGGATAGCTTGGAAGGTATGGGAACTCATTGGGTTGCGTACAGAAAAAATGATTCAATTGTAACCTATTATGATAGTTTTGGTGATTTACCCCCACCACTTGAATTGATTGAATACCTATATAGAGGACGCAACAGAGTTAGAAACATTTACTATACATATGACCGCCAACAAAAGTTCGGTACAGTGTGGTGCGGGCATTTAAGTTTGAAATTTCTCTGTAAGCCATAGGAACGTATCAAAATGGCACAAAGAAAGTATGAAAATGTGTTGGACTACCTAAACGCCTATTCCGAAACTGGGACTTTTACCAAAATGAGTAAAGTACAGTTAAGAAAAATACCAAAACAAGTTTTACTTGCATGTGCACCAAATGAAATTGCCATAATATGGGAGAAGTTACCGGAACGTTTGCAAAACGATTTGGAAGTATTAAAGTACCAATATTGTTTAGATCATTACAACAGCGATTCGGATGAGGGCGATGTTATTGATGGACCACCGCCCAGAAAGTTGTTTTGTTGTTATTGCAACATGAAAGACATAAGTATTCATGTGACAAAGGTTGAAGATGCAGCCGATGTTAATGAGACAATGGACAAATCTAATAAATATTTAAATAAGTGTTGCAAATTACAATAAAATAACGGTTTATGAAGTAAAGTGATCAGTCATGTCGTACACGTTCACATTATCAGGTTATTCAAGTGAATTAACATCTTACTTTTACCCGCCAATCGATTTACAGAAAACATGTAAATATGGTGTGGCAATGTTGGGATTCTACACATACAACTCCATTTTTAACGTTGATGAGAGCAACAACTGTCTCGGCTATTCCAAATCCGATAGTAAACAGTTTCAAGTTATAAAGATTCCACCTGGAGCCTATGAAATATCTGATATTAATCGCTCGATTGTGGACACATTGAAAACATTATCGGGTGATAAAAGCGAGAATATCTTTTCATTGCAGCCCAACAACAGCACCTTAAATTGTGAGTTACAATCGAAGTATGATATCGATCTGAGTTATGCAACTTCCATAGCTACATTAATCGGATTCAAAAAGGAAATATATGAAAAAAACGTTAAGCATATTTCAACTTGTCCAGTTAATATTATGAAGACCAGAATAATTCGTGTTGATTGTAATATAATATCCGGGTCATACTTAAATTCAGAAGCGTCTCACACATTATTTGAATTTGACATCGATGTAGAACCCGGCTATAAGCTAACAAAAGAACCAACAAATGTCATATATATGCCCGTAATGCCCGAGGGACGCCAGTTTATAGACAACATTACACTTCGCATCTTGGATGACAATGGCGAATTAATAGATTTTCAAGGTGAAAAAATTATAGTTAAACTAGAATTGAGGAAACTTCCATAAATAGTTTTCAAAATGGCTTTTTGTTACAATCGAATCGAACCAAAATCTATCAAGATTGTAAATAAAAGTAAAGTACATCGTTCACGTCGAATCACTATTAGCTCAGATCTCGAATCGACTAGACATAATATCAGTAGAGACGACCAGAAGTTCCTGAAATCCTTGGGTCTAATATTGAGGATATGATGTTGCCTTCAAGTGAAAAGATGGAAGTTTTCGGCGAACCTGTTCTTGACAACTCCATAGTAAGTTTTCAAGAGCATACCTACAAACCATATGGATCACCAACATTTAGAAACTCCGATGAAATTCGCATACCCGTACACTTTCAGGACCTTATTTTGGATGTATCAGAAAGTTATATTTACATTGAAGGTACATTCACACCAAACGATGCCACAAAATCGTGTTACTTGTCTAATAATGCACTCGCTTTCCTGTTCGATGAAATTCGTTTTGAAATAGGGGGCGAGCAAGTTACCGTTGTTCGAAAGCCAGGAGTAACAACCACATTAAAAACAATGGCATCCTTTGGATCTACACAACTGAAAACATTGTATTCATGCGGCTGGGGTTTATCGGCCAAAGAACAATTCATTTTAGACGCTACTAGCCATGTTTTTTCTGGAAAATTACCACTAAAATATTTAATGGGTTTTGCCGAAGATTATACCAAAGCAATATTGAATGTTAAGCAAGAGCTGATACTTATTATTGCTCGAACATTTAACAATTGTTATATTGGCGAAGTAGATGCAAACATCACAATAGATAAAATCGAATGGAAAATTCGTCACATAGTACCAGAGGACCGTCAAAAGTTGAAAATGTTCTCCCGCATTAATAAAGGAGGAAGCAACGCTATTGTTCAAATGCCATTTCGAATGTGGGACCTATATGAATTGCCATCCTTGCGACAAACTCAATCAGATGTATGGGCCATAAGAACAGCAACAAGTTTGGAGCGTCCCAGATACATCATAATTGGATTTCAATTTTTAAAAAATTGCGATAGAAGAGATGCAGATGCTACACAATTTACTTCAGCCAATATAAGTGATATTCGACTGTATTTAAATGCAACTGTTTTTCCCTACGAGAGATGGAACTTGGATTTCTCAAAGAAGTTGTATGCCCCTGCCTATTACAGTTATGAGAGCTTTCAAACAAGTTATTATGGTAAAGCTAGTAATGAACCTTTACTAAATGTCGAGGAATATATGCAAAACCCAATATTCGTCATAGATTGTTTGCATCAAGCCCAGGCTGTGAAATCCTCAACCGTTGACATCAAAATAGAATTTTATTCAAGGAAAACATTCCCTAAAGACACTAAAGCTTACGCATTGATAATTCACGATTCATGTTTTACATATAATGTTTTAAATGGTTCCGTTTCAAATAAAGCTTCATTCTAATTAATGTGTTTATAAACATATTTTATTTTAAGTAATCTAATTTATGTAAGTTAGCTATAAGGATATATGTTAGTACAGTGTATGTTAAAAATAAAATGGTAATTAAATGAAATTGATTTTTATTTCATCATTGAATGGGTCATATCATAGAATAGAAAGCAACGCTGCTATTGCGTGGTATTCATATTCCATATTACTAGTCATGCGCAATTTGAAATATAAAATATTATGGTGTGCATGTGACGTAATATAGATACAAATTAGACAAGTTGGTCTAACATTGATGATAGTTTTTTTTCAAAAGTAATGCATAGCAAAGTCGAGCCGTTTTTTTTAGTTTGTTAATTCTATAAGCATTAAATACAAAGTTTAAATATTATATATATTCCACTTCATTATATACAGGACCGTCAAATTATCCTGGTGGAGACGTGCACTCTACTTATGAAATAAACAAATCCAAATAAATACTTTTTTCCGCATTAAATAAAATTTATCAGTTTCCGTTACATAAAAAAAATCCATTTTTATAAATAACTATAAAAGTTTCCGTTACATACTAAAATGATTTTCGATTTTTTAATGGTTACTTTATACATTATTTTATTTCTCTTTTAAAACCCATTATGCCCCACCCTAGATCAAACGATCGGTCGACAGGTCCATTTTGTGAAACTTCGGGCGTACAGCTGAAAGTTAACAAGCGGCATATTATCCCATAAATATCACCCCAGTGACCCAATACAATGGGCCTTCATTGCGGTATCCCGCAGTGAAGGGCAACTGTGTTGGGTGACTGGGGTGACCACCTAAAATACAAAATAAGTCGTAAATTACATATAATGGCATAGATTATTTTTTAGTACTAGTTAGGTAGAAATTTGTAACATTCCACGTTAAAAATAGTTATTTATGTACCAAGGGTATTAAGTATATGTTTATGCCCTGAGGGCCTGTGGCCAGAGGGTTTATAAGTCGCCCGAGGGTGTACACATCTAATAATACCCGTGATGCATACAAACTTTTATGTCATACTAGTTCGTTATTGCAATCACAATATGTAAATACTTAAAAAAATACGAATTCAATTCAATTATTTGAGTCCATAAAGTGAACTTTATGCCCGCACGGGCATAAAGTAATCCATTATGTAAATGGTATCTAAGGTATAAAAACACAGTAATGTACTGGTATGACATAAAATAAAAAAACGTTTTTTATATACTACTAACCTTTTTTATAAATATGTTGCAAAATTACGTTGAATCGACTCAAAAATGTCCCACAAATCAATGTGACTTGTAACCGTTTGCTAAACGATTGTTTCAAATTTAAAATCAACGTAAGTAAAACGTTATGTATATAGTTATTCGAGACGCTTAAAATAACGAATATAATTGGATTTAGAGTAATGTATCTATATTAAACCTTATTTTTCCCTTACATTCTAACAAATAATGCCCAAAATATTCCCAAAACTTAGTCGAAAATGTGCTTTAATATTTGCTAAAATGTGTCTCGAGTGTGTCTAAAGTGTTTCTATTTTGTTCCCAAAATGATTATGTTGTGTTTCCATTATGTTTCTAAAAGTGAACTTAATCTTGTTTCCAAAATATTACAGTATACTGTGACCTGTTTATAGTTACAAAATGGACACACATTGTTCCAAATTGTGGCGAAAATATTATTTTGGGTGATTGGTAGGTATTTAATTTCCTTATTGAATTAAGTATTAAATAATCGGCAAATTGTTTACAGTTTTCATTTATATCATCAATCAGCTGGGATGTGCTTGTAAGTACCGCAAGACACTTGCTATCAATGTGACATTCACATAACTTGTAGTTAATATTACTTTTTTCTAAAAGATCTTCTCTTCCAACTGCTTTAAGCCAAGTGTTAAATTTGAAATGACTGCATTTTTATGTCATTAAAAGAAACCAACAATTAAGTATCTTATAAAGTACTTTATTGATAAATATTTTAGTGTTAAAATATACATTTTTATTCTTTTTTTTAATACAAAAACGTACATGTAACTGTAAACAAAAGAAAGAAACGCAAAAATACGATTTTCTTTAATTCGAAACGAGACATTTTTAATAATATATATTCGCTTGACTTTAACGATATTTTAATAAATTGTCGCTGCCATCCTAAATTTACAACGGAATTACGTAGGATGCAATTATCACCGTGCTCTTTCGATTTCTGCAGTGCAATTATCGGAAGTTATTGCACATGTGCATCAAAATTACCGACAATTCGGTGTCGCGCTCTTTTTCCAAAATATGAAAATGACCGAATGCAGTTTTTCTAAGACAACACGCTCGAATGCAAAATTATCTGTTTTTTTTTTATGCCTGAGTGTAATTCAGCGGAATATTTCCCGAATGAGGACATAGTTTTAAAAAATACATTTTTATTCTCTTTTTTTAATACAAAAACGTACTTGTAACTGTAAACAAAAGAAAGAGACGCAAAAATACGACTTTCTTTAATCGGAAACGTGACATTTTTAATAATAAATAATCGCTTGACTTTGACGTTATTTATAAATTGTCGCTGTCATCGTAAATTTACAACGGAACTACGTAGGATGCAATTATCATCGCGCTCTTTCGATTTCTACAGTGCAATTATCGCGTTAATTTTCCGGTAATTGCACTCCTCTAATGGGATTTTTTATACATGAGGGAAATATTCGGAAGTAATTGCACAAGTGCATCAAAATTACCGATAATTCGGTGTCGGGCTCTTTTTCCAAAATATGAAAATGACCGAATGCAGTTTTTCTAAGACAACACGCTCGAATGCAAAATTATCTGGTTATTTTTATGCACGAGTGTAATTCAGCGGAATATTTCCCGAATGAGGACATGGTTTTAAAATAGTATATTAAGATACTAGTTTTAAAAGACCATATTTTTCGCACTAGCACGAAATTAGAAAACGACCCGCTTGCGTTTCCTACCGTGCAAGTGCGCTAAATGTCTTTTAAAACGTGTATTTTGTATTAATGAAAGATTGAAGAGCCTAGATAGAAAAATGGACGGTGTTGAAAACACATATATAATTAATGATCTAGAAAATCTTAAAAAAATACGTAATTTAGAGGGGTGGATGGAAAATAATGAAAAAAAGTTAATAAATATTGATGTAAGAGCTAATAGCTTTATTTCTTCGTCGAAATGGGGAGTGCCAATAACACAATAGATAAGTATGGTCGTCAGAAGGTAGTTCATGGTGACGGAGTTCAAATTTTGCATGGTGGTGCGCCAGGAATAGGATTTAAGCTAACATCCGATAATCAATTAAATATTGTGGGAAAGCGTTTAATTGGCGTCGCAAAACCGGAAACCAGTGATGATGCTACTACCAAAATATATGTATGTGAGGAAATCCATAAATTGCACATAGAGTTAACAGAAACAGTCAACAAAATATCTGAAGCTTGTAATAAAAATTTGATAAGTGTTGATGGCAGAATGGACACATTTGAAAATAAAAGAAAATACTATGATGCACGAAAAGAAAATATTATTGGGGAAATAACTAATTTGGAAAAGAGAATGAAAAAAAACATGAAAATATTGTTGATAATTGAGAAGAAGGTCAATAATATGATTGCAGCTAGGAAAATAAGAATATGACAACAGTTACACGGGGGAAATGGGACTATCATTGTTTTTCTAGTGTATTAGACCATAAACACCAACTTTTTCACTCGAAATCGATTATATTTATACACAAGCAGAAACCTGTCACCAAAATAGTTTCCCAGAATTATTGGATACAAGTTTTGTACTAATAGATATATATTAAATGAAAAACAAAAATATTACAAAAAAAGTTTTTTATTTATAACCCCTATACTTTACACGTGTTTAAAAATAATATATATTTAAACAATATCTGACTTATAAGAATGTTGAAAACAATGTTTTGTTTGGTCTTACAAAGTTACAAGAATGTGGTAAATAATGTGTTTTCTCGCCCATTTTTGATGCTGCCACTGGATCTTCGCGTAGAACATATTTCTCTCGAGGTGTAATGTAAGCTTGGGTTCCATCAAACTGATGTAACTTCTGCATCTTCATAAAGACAATATTTCTCAACGAGGTCCTTGGGAATTTGTGGGATTTCAATTACCAATAGCTTCAAATTCTCCTCAAGCATTTGACTGCAAAATGTGTGCAGGTCAATGTAACCATAAACAAACTTCTCACACACGTGGGCACCAATACAAAAATTTAATGCGTCCTTCAGGTACTTGGCATATTTTTCATCGTTCGCATCGGCAACACACTCTCTCAAATACGTGATAATATCTTCACGCATATTTCTTAGCAGTACTGCTAAACTTTTAATGTATGAAACTTGACTTTCATTATTTATAAAATTGGTCATATTGCCCTCTGTGAAAAAGAAAACAACGTGTCAGCATTCTGATAATGTATTATAATAAAATTTAATCAAACTTTTAAAACTATTACAGTTCGAAGATATTGTAATTATTCCAGATTATCAAACCTTACAAGAGAACGTGTTTTGGCACCGGAGTATGCGGGTTCACTTTACCCTAAATAAGTTAATTTATGTTTTTCGTTAGAGTTATTGATAATTTCAGCAACTTCTTTGGTAATAATTTCGGCACCCCTTTTCGGTAAATAAGAACTAAAAACACAGCCATTTTCTTTATCAAATAATGTTGCAATAACACTTTTCCCGAAACGACCATTTGTTAATTGTAGTTTCTTTATAATATATCGCTTTCCAATATCTAGAAAGGAAAAAGGTATGCGTTCTATTTGTTCCACTGATTTGTTAAAACTCTCATTAATTTTGGTAATTGTTTCTTGTGAAAGAGACATTATTGTTTGAAATAAGTAGAAGTACCTTTAATAAATGCACCTCACAGAAAATACAATATGCGACTATCAGAATACTGAACACAGTGCTTTACTAATCAGAAAGATTATGACTGTTTTCAACATTATGGCATCTTATATAGCGCCCAGAACATATTTATCAAGGTTATGTTATACCGCAATATGTAACCAATATTCAGTCTCAAGAGCGTTCAAGGTCGTGGGGCCCTATCTTAATATATCCACAAGGACACTCAAGGCCGATGTTGCTAGAAATTATCTCAAGGGCGCACAAAGTCAAGTTGCATGCCCTTAACTGACTTTCAATCTTCGTGAACAATAACCCTCTGCAAACAGTCTCAAGAGCCAAGATCAAATTATCTCAATGTCATACAATAACTGTTCTCTGCATCATTAAACCTTTTACATCGACCACAATATATTTCTGACGTCACACTAAAAGTTCCAAGGACGACGTCGGCTACGCCCCAAAGAAAATCGACCCCGACTACCTGCCAAAAAGGATCGACCTCGGCTACCTGCCATTCAAGGTTGAATACACTCGAGGCCAAGTGGGCTATCAAGGTCGAATACACCAAAATGAGCACCCCAAAATGCGGGCCGAAACCGGTTGCCCTAAAATCAGAATCGACGACGGCTGCCCCAAAATGAGAATTCACTCCGAGTGCTCCAAAATGCCCCCCTTTGAGAATCGAGCCTGGCTATACTTTACTACTTACAGCCGGCTGACATCGTTCCTAAAGCGCCAAACGAAATATACGGCGTATTACGAATATATCATTGTTTTTTTTGAGTATTCGCCAACCTATCGTCATGAAACTAAGAACTACAAAACATATTTTTGAATGGTGGGACGAATTAGGCATTATTTTGTATTGGCAGTCGGCTGTACAGGTGGCATTTAGAATTTGCCATTTGTACAGAGCCGGCGGACATGTATTATCCCCCCTACGATGCGTAAAACGCGTGGGATTTATAGGCGCGACAGCGACACAACAGTTACGAGAATGTCAGCGACCGTTTGTTATTTGATTTGTTTTGAATCACGTTTGCATGCGTTTTAGCAGTTTTATAATAATTGATAAGCGGGTTTAGTTTGATGCAATTTTTTTTCTACAAAGTATTCTTAGTGTATGTTGAACCTTTCTATTGTACCACCATATTTTACGGGTAAGTAAGCGATTTATAACGATTTTAACACTTGTTAAGACAGGATTTCTTGTTTTAGTCATTTCAATGAATATGAATTCGAAAAAGAGGTCGTTCAGTGACAGTGAATCACTGAAAGAGGCGGAAAATATTTTAGCGAGTCAGAAAGCAGCGAATTCGACGATAAATCCAGCATAGGCTTTTGTTGACGCCACTTATTTCGAGATAAGAACTTCCTGCGGAGAAATCAGACCGATTAGATAACAGTAAAGTGAAAGAAATAAAACAAAAACTAAATAAAGTAAAATAAGATAAAAATAAAGAGAGGCAAAGTGAAAAATGAGGTATTATTCAGTTGAATAATATGACAATAATATACAAGAAAGTTAAGCTTGAATAAAATTAAAATAAAGCAAAATAGAATAAAATTCGAGTTAAAAAGGTGAAACATAATTACATAAAATAAAAATAAAGCAAATTAACTTATAATGAAACGAAAGAAAACGAAAAAAAAATAATAAATGCGCATCAGGGTTTATTGACGTCACTTATTTGAAGATAAATCATCCTTGTATAAATTTGTAAAAAATAATATTTTTATTCAGTTGCTTACCGATGTGCTTTGATTCGTTAAAAGCTTCGGGAATTTTTCGGGTCAAAACCGCGTAGACCGTACAAATAACTATCAAAAATATTGGATACGTGAAGGCTATCATGTATGACGCGTGTAGGAGGAACACACTTGGAGATTGTCTTCCCTCGTCGGATAATGGTGGATGGCTCTTGGAGGGGATATAATCATCCAAACTCCGTTTATCAGCACCTGAAAGGAATATTTGTTTAATATGAACAGTCCTTCCGAAGAAGACCATTACCTGGATGATGTTTCTAATGATAAACCTGGTAACAATCCAACAGTAATTTCTGAATGGAGAGAAGTAACTGGAAATAATCAGCAAACCTTGTAGGAAATGAAGGCCTAAACTCAAACTTTGCTAAAACAAGCAGTTTTACAGCGTTAAATGCTTATTTCCTGTTCGTGACCGAAGATTTGTTAGAAACAATAATTATTAAAACAAATCGAAATGCACAACAGGTAAGAGCAAAATTGGGTACATCAAAATCCAAAACCCGACTTTCACTTTGCAAACCAGTAACAGTACCCGAAATGAGGAAATTTTTCGGTATTTTGCTCTATATGGGTTTAGTGCGTTACCCGACAATTGAGGCTTACTGGAGTACACATCCCATACAGTGTGGAAAAAAAGTATGGACTACCCTTAATAATTAGGCTGTGTCTAGGTTTTATGAGAAACGCTCGAACACGTCAATTTAGTTTTTCAGTTACCCACATTCTGACTAAATTCATTTGTTTTTTTATTGACATCTGTCAAAAATATGACGTCATCGGCTTTTTTTTTAAATGGCAATATATGACATGTGATACATCATATGAAAGGTCTTTTCTCACTCAGTATGTTCCTAGATTTTTGGGTGATTCTGTCACGCCGTTTCAAAATGGCGACCGTTCAACAGTAAAAATTATCCTAAGTTAACTTCCAGTAAAAAGAAATCTCTTATTTGTAAAACAAAACTATTAATCAATTGTCAATCACACTAAGAAAGTCCTAAGAATGTATCATTCAATGCCTGTCCCATTAAGTTTTTTGGCCTGAGCTTATTATTAAATCCATCGTGGAAAAAGAAATTCGATGTCTCAATGTCGTCGCAATAATAGTTGTGGTCATAGTAGTAAGCTTAGAGAAATCAAATTAACAAACAAAAAATATTGTCACTTTGACAAGTGCTAACATTAGTAAGTTTTTACTATCATTGCCTTGTATTCAAATTTTTTTCTTTTTATAAACATGCAAGAATATTCGCAAAGGAAAAGCAATATAAATTTGTATGGGTCAAAACTGGCAACATTTTTCTCCGGAAGGATGAACGATCAAAGATCATCTTTGTTGAAAGATCTTCAGTCTTGAATGGATTGGCGAATCGACAGCAATAAATAAACTCGCTGTCATACTCATTCTGTAAGTTATTTGTTATTTATGGATCTTCATATTTATTTCCAAAATACCCGTGGTCTGCGAACCAAACTTAGGGAGTTTAATTTAAGTATTCAAGCACTGAGTTTTGATATAGTTTGCATAAACGAGGCTTGGTTAAGGGGAGGAATTTTGGATTGCGAGCTCTTTGATCTGACCAACTATAATGTGTTTCGGCGGGATCGTGAAATGTCTGCCTCAAAAAAGATAGATGGTGGTGGTGCCCTTATAGCGACCAAGACCTATCTCGAAGCTGTCTCGATTCCAGAGTTTCTTAGTGATGCCGAAGACATGTGGGTACTCTTAAAGGGTGGAAATTTGAAAGTGTACGTTTGCTGCGTTTACATCCCACCAAATGACAGAACCGCATATTCATGCTTTGTTTCTAAATTGCTGTGGATAACTGATCGTGTGAGGGATGGTGTAATCCTTGTGTGTGGTGACATGAACTGCTTCTCTGTTGACTGGAGACAAGGTGACTCAGATTTCTGCTTATTGCCTTTCAACGTAAATCCAGAACATGCAGAACTAATTGATGCTTTATCTTTTGCTGGACTTATGCAATTTAACCACATAAGAAATAATAATCATAGAGTTTTAGATCTTGTATTATGTAACAATAGTTATATAAGTGATGTAATGAGGTGCCCCACTCCTGCCGTAATGGAAGACGGTTTTCATCCAGCTATTGAATTCGTATTTAAATTAGAATTCGTTAAATAGTTTAAATAGTCTGGAAACAATTTTTTTAATTACAGGAAGGCCGATTTTCACTTAATTAATAACGACCTACAAAAGATTCCGTGGGAAAACGTACATTCTGAAAATAATCTGAATGAAAATATAAAAAAGTTTTACGACATTTTAAATGACATTATTAGAGAAAGAGTTCTCCTTGTTCGTAGGAGTGCTGGGTTTCCGCATTATTTCTCTAGCGCTACTATAAAGGTAGTCAAGGAAAAAAATAAATTTCATACAAAGTGGAAAAAATATAAAAACATTAGAGATTTTAATAGTTTTAAGCTTCTGAGAGGTAGGTCAAAGCGGCTAATTAAGAACGATTTTGAGAACTATGTAAATTATATTGAGAATGAAATTCCTAATGACCACAAAAAATTTTGGAATCTCGTGTCCGTTGGTAGGCGTAATGGGGGAGTGCCCTCTGTAATGAAATTTACAACGAGGCCAGTAATCCCTTGGACATAACTAATTTGTTTGCACTTTATTTTAAAAGCGTTTTCGTTGAATCTAATAATATTAGAAATAACAATTATATATATGATTTGAATCATAGTTATCTGGATGGTCTGCATTTGGAACTAGAGGAAGTTCCGGCGGCCATTCAGGAAATGGATCATAGAAAGGGTGCTGGCCCGGATGGCATTCCTTCTTTTTTCGTTAAAGGTTGTTGCAGCGGTCTCTCGTATCCCTTGCTTTTGTTATATAATCAATCCCTGTCGGGGGGATCTTTTTCTGATATTTGGAAGTTGTCTAATGTTGTTCCCATATTTAAAGGTGGCCAAAAGAACATCGTTTCAAATTATCGTCCCATTAGTAAACTTTGTATATTTGCCAAACTGTTTGAAAAGATAATATATACATATTTTTTTAATTTAGTTAAAAACCAACGTATTCTTGAACAGCATGGATTCCTTCCAAACAGGTCTATTGAAAGTAATCTACTGGTCTACACGGAATATTTAAAAGAAAATCTCGATGATCGCATCCAAATTGACGTTATTTACACTGATTTCAGTAAAGCGTTTGACAAAATTGACCATGCAATAATGATCAATAAACTAAGGGCTGTTGGTGTGGAGTTGGTACCCTCCTAAAATGGGTCGAGTCATATCTAAGAGATAGAAAGTTTGGTGTTTGTATAAGTGGAGTTAACTCCGAAGTATTCTCGGTCACCTCGGGAGTCCCTCAGGGATATCAATTGGGACCTTTATTCTTTATAATTTATATAAATGATATTGTTCAGTGTTTCCATCACTCCAATTTTATACTTTATGCAGATGACCTGAAAATCTATAAGCCTGTAGAGTCAAATTTGGATTGCGAGTATATACAGGATGATTTAACGCGTCTTGAGGATTACTGCAATTTAAATAGCCTATTTCTCAATGTGGATAAATGCTGCTCAATTTCTTTTACGAGGAATAGATCCCCGATCGTATTTGATTATGTTGTAAATAACTCTATCCTTAAAAAAGTCAAGGAGGTGAGAGACCTCGGTGTTATATTTGACAACAAACTTCTCTTTGAAGGGCATATAAATGGCTTGGTTGTTGACTCTTTTAAAATGTTAGGTTTTATTAATAGACAGGCTAAATATTTAAAGAATGCAAAGTCATATCTTTCACTTTACTATGCTTTTGTTTATAGCAAATTCAACTTTGCTTGCATAATATGGAGTCCCATTTACTACATTTATAAAAATAGAATAGAAAGTGTCCAAAATAAGTTTTTGAAATGTTTGTCTTATAAAATTAGTCTGAATGTTGATACAACCAATATTAATGACCTACGAACTCATTTTGGTTTACTAACTCTGGAAAACAGGAGAAAGCTTTCGGACATTATGTTTTTAAATAAAATTCTCAATAATAAAGTAAATTCTCCGGATTTACTTCGATTAATAACTTTTAACATTTCACCACGCCAATTAAGGCATAATTATCTCTTTCATATACCGTTTAGGCACACAAATAGTTCTCAGTTTTCTCCTGTGTGTAGAATGATGAGATTAGCTAATTACTATTATTCTGATTTGAATCTGGATTTCTTTTTTTTTCTCAGGCAAAGCTGAAAGGTATGTTGAAGGACGCTTTATTAATGTGAGCAAGTGTATGGTTGATATTTAGATTTCAACTCTTTTGGTATATTTAAACTTTGAACCTTTTTTCTTTTTCTTTGGATAATTGTTTCGGCATTTTTAGATTATTATCGTTATAAGTTATTTTAGTACATAAGTGGATGCTGTATTGGGTTTTCTTTACCTGTTTGTATCCCAAATAAATAAATAAATAAATAAATAAATAAAAAAATGTCGCTCGGTGAAAAAGACCGTATTGAAACTCTTATGATGGTTGGTTACGGAGATCGTCGCAGATCTACTAACGAGGTACGTGAACTTTTTAATCAAATTCAGCCAGACCGAACGCCGATTTCGCAATCCACCGTTTGCAAGATTTTTAAGAAAATATTAGGAACATGGCCATGTTAAAAATGTACCTAAAAGTGGAAAGCCGAAGGTAAATGAAAATAGTCAGCTTGACGTCCTATTGGCTGTTGAAAAAAATCCGCATAGTGCCAGTCGGCAAATAGCACTTGATACGGGAATAAGTCACAAATCTGCAAACAATTTGGCACAAAGAAAAATACCACCCTTACAAAGTCTGCCTGGTACACGAATTAAATGAGGATGATTTCGATCGAAGACTGCAATTCTGCGAAATCATGCAGCCAATTTCTCATCAAGATGAAAACGTTGCTGCAAATATTTTATTTTCAGATGAAGCAACTTTGTACCTTATCCTTACTGTAAACAGGCAAAATTGTCGATATTGGTCCAAAGAAAATCCACGATGGATTCAAGAAGCTCATAATCAATCACCTGAAGAAACTTAATATATGGGCAGGCATATTGAAAGGTAAAGTGTTAGGACCAATTTTATTTGAAGGAAATCTTACTGGTGAAGCCTACTTCAATTTTGCAGTTTGATCTGTTGCCAGCTTTAGTCACTCTTTATCTTGCCCACAATAATCCCGATGATTTGCCCAGTCCAAACATTTGGCCACAACAAACTATGCAATAAGAGAAGTTCGAAAATATATCGATTTAATGTTTCCAGGAAAATGGATTGGACGACGGGGTCATGTTGAATGGCCACCAAGGTCAACTGATATGACCCCTTTGGACTTTTCTTCGTGGGGTTTATTTGAAATCTAAGGTTTTTTTTTAATAGACCAAGAAATATTGATGATCTAAAGTGCCGCATAAGAATGGTAATACGATATATTTCACTAGAAATATTACAAAGTGTACAAGAAGAATATGTTTCTAGACGACACTGTCAAGTAGTCAGCGGCATCACTTTCAGCATTTACTAAAATAAGTTTTTTCCATTTAGTGTTTTATTCTTAGCAAATCTTTTTTATTTCATTATTATTTCTCTAAATTATGATTGTTCTTTGTTATGTTCTTGTTTTGTTGTATTTATTACTGCTCGGTGTTTTAGTGTAAGTATCAATAAAACCTTGCTCAATAGTTTGCTTCTTTTTCTAATGAAATAAAAAAAGAGTTTTCCTTTTACTGGGAGTTAACTTAAGATAATTTTTAAAATTGAACGGTCGCCATTTTGAAACGGCGTGACAGAATCGCCCAAAAATCTAGGAACATACTGAGTGAGAAAAGACCTTTCAAATGATGTATCACATGCCATATATTGCCATTTAAAAAAATATCGATGACGTCATATTTTTGACAGATGTCAATAAAAAAACAAATGAATTTTGTCAGAATGTAGGAAACTGAAAAAAACAAATTGACGTGTTCGAGCGTTTTTCATAAAACCTAAAGATAACCTAATTATTAGGGGTAGTCCATACTTTTTTCCACACTGTATATAAAAATAACCTCGTTCCAAAAATAATGCCAAGAAACAGATTTCTACGCTTCTACGCTTTTGGCATTTTTCGAATAATGAAGACACGGCAGAGGAAGGTAGTCGTTTTCATAAAAATCAAGCCATTGGTTTCTCACTATAATTTGAGATATAAATAAATAATGCAGCCTGGAAAAGTGATAGCAGTTGATGAAAGCATGGTTCCTTTTCACGGCCGATTAAAATTTAGACAGTATATTCCGGGAAAACGCTATAAATATGGCATCAAGCTCTTTAAAATGTGCAATCAGAATGGATATACTTACTCATTTTCTGTTTATCAAGGCCAAGGTGCTGATAAGGCAGTATCTCTTCCAACGAGTACAGTGATGTATCTATGTAAAGATTTTTTGGATGATGGAAGATCTACGGTAAAAGACAACTTCTATACCAGCATTCCTCTTGCAAAGCAACTTTTAAGTCGAAGAACTCACTCAGTTGGGACACTAAGAAAAAACAGAAAAGGTCTACCAAAAGAAGTTGTATTAGCAAAACTAAAAAAGGGGAAATAATAGGTAGAGAAAATGAAGATGGAATTGTTGTCTCTAAATAGAAAGATAAGAGATGTTTTAATGCTCTCCACTTATCACACTTTGGGTTAAGTGGTAAACACAGGAAAGTTAAACAGAAAGCGCGAAGAAAACCGCAATGCATTATTGATTATAATGCAGGAAAGGCGGGAATTCATTTGCCGAATCCATTGGCCGCATATTCTTCTCCTGTCCGAAAATCAGTAAGATGGTATCACAAAGTTGCCATCCAATTATTGATGGGGACGTCTGTAGTTAATGCCATAGTTGTATACAAATTGGTGCATCCAGCATCAAAAATTTCTGTTACAAAATTTCGGGAAGCTTTGGTGGAGTCGCTTTTGGAAATTACAGGTGATGGCGAAGTTCCACAACAGGATAAGAACCGAAAAAAATATAGCACGAAATGAAAGAGACTGGAGAGAAGTGCAAAAGGAATAGAAAAGTTAGAAAAATGTGAATAAATTGTTATAAGAAACTAGCGGCGGGGCAAAGCTGGACAATAGCAGCAAAATCGGCAAAAAGAGTAACTACTTATTGCAACACCTGTCCTGAAAAACCTTTTATTTGTATTCAGTGTTTTTCTGAACATGTTTGACTATATTTCCCTAATGAATTTTATAATCTGTACCAAATAACGAATAAAAATAAAACTTTCGTTTCTTGATCCATTTTTTTCACATTCGCATGCTCCGATTGCCGAACCAGTGGTGCACATGTACGCCGAATAACATCTGTATACGGGGAATTGCACGTAACCTGAACCGCCGGCTTTCAATTTATCTAAAAACACAACACTCCTATTGTACGCCGGCGGTTCAGGTGGCACGAAAATGAAATAGCCAATTGGCGGCCGGCTGTCCAGGATGTCAACTTTACAATTCTTAGAAATGTCAATGCGGCAGTTAACGTATTAAAGCAAAATTTTTGGTTTTGTTTTTGACATTTCGCCCAGTTTCTTCCACATTAATTTCATGCTCCCTTTTGGGAACCAAATCCTTACAAAATTTGACGTCTTGCATTTGGGCCATTGCTATTTGGAGCGAAAATGTAGACGGTAATCGTAATCTAGGCGCAAGTGCATGCAACGTTGCCGGACTACTACGGTAGTAGCAAATATTAGGATGCCCGTATATAAAGATGTATCTCATCTCACATTACAATTTCTCCAATATTGCAAAAAACATTTCCATAAGGTGTTCTTTCCTCTTCTTATAAAGTGGTATTTCGTAATTTATTTATTTAATTATCTAATACTACTACCCTGTTCGTGCACTTTCCTAAAATAATGGGGACAGTAAATAAGTACCTACGACCTACGTTTTAAATTTCGGGCATTATTACTAACCATCTCTCTAAATACATACATACGTACTTAAGTATTAGATATATTATTCATATTATGTATCTATATTTATAAAATATACACCTTGCTTTTACATGCCTACATATTTAAAATTAATTATTATGGAAATTAATATGGAAACTCTACTGTAATTTCCTTATACAACCGGCGCAGTGCTTTTGAGTATGTGAAAGTTGTACCTATTATTTCGTTGTATATTTAGGTATACAATTTATATTGTTAGAGGTATTTTTAAATACGTAAAACTATATATTTCGGAAACAATTGTGGCTTGGCAGCAACTTGACGGTTTTGTTCTCTTTCATTGTGTAGTACGTCATATTTATAACTTTATGTCATGTTTAATTGTACATTTTTTCCGGTACTTTTGTGGTAACTTAGTGCAAGTAATTATGTCCCAGGAATGTTGCATACCTGAGTGCAATGGGGACTATAAAAATTGGCCTAAAGTTCATGTTTTCAGTTTTCCAAAGGAAGTAAGTTTTCATCAAAAATGGCTAATGTTGAAACTTTTTTGTATAGCGAGTCAGTTTGTATTTCAACATCAAAATTTAAAACGCCGTTTATTTCACATAGTTTGGACGATATAATACAGTCAATATTTGAAGCCAAATATACTAAAAAATTGCAAAGAAAAGATATTCAAGTAGTACAATAATTTTGTATTCTATTCTCTATACTATTAGTTCACATGCATACAAATACTTAAGAGATTATGGGTATCTTATTTTGCCACATTCTCAAACTATAATGGGTATTTGTAATAAGCATATCCCCATATGGATGAAAAAAAATTGAGCGAGTCTGCTAGTACTTGAGACACTGATGTGTAAACTTAACCTATAACGACATCGGTAGTAAACAAATGACAACAGCAAGTTGTGTTCCCAAACGGTCACCCATCCAAGTACTAACCACGCCTGACGTTGCTTATTAACTTCAGTGATCGGACGAGAACTGGTATTTTTAACTTGCTATGACCGTTGCCTATACATTTTAGCTTGTTCATAGAATAAAAATTAGGTTTAATAACAAAGTTTAAAATAATTAATAAATAACACTTTTGACGGTTCGTTTAATTTAAAATATGCCTTTTTATCGTCTAAAATTCGTTTAAAACAATTTTAAATGGCAAAATTGTATAATAATGCCGCCCTAGCGGCTAGAATCGGTTTACACATTTCCGTCCCATTTGCCGAGATTTACCCTCATACCGCCGCGTAAGATGTTTACACATCAAAAATATCTCTTTAAACTATGTTTGAAATGGTTTGCTAAAAAATCATGAGAGATTTGTGATACTGCGGATGTGACATCATAACCAATGTGCAGTGATTAGGTTCTTTCTAACGCCTGAATATAGGCAACCACTTCTTTGGAATTGGTTGTTGGTCACGCGGCTTAAGGTGGGATTAGATAATCATGTCGATGATGTCGATATAGGATATGCGTACACATCAGTGTCTCGAGTACTAGCAGACTCGCTTAATTTTTTTTAACCTTTCCACCATTATATCGCTGACCATTATTGTGCTATCGAACTGATTTATGTTCCTTGCAATAAAGATGACACAATAGCGCTTCTAACAACATCCCACGTGGGTATCAAATATATATCGTTGCAGAAATGTAGATAAAATGGGAAATTCCGTCCACTTTAGCTGAATTACGTGGTTGTCCATATGCGTAGGTAAAAGGTAAAAAATGCTGGTAAAATACGCTTTCAGTTGGTGGAAGCTCCGATCATGGTTTGTTTGTTGTTGTTGCTAATTGGATCCTTAGCGCCTTTAATTTCTGAATTTGTTTACTTTGTTTGTATACAGTAGAAGAACCAAATTTGTAACGATTTCTAAAGCTTTGATATTAGACAACACTAATCATTTCGATAATTATTGAAGAATAACAACATTTTTTTTAAGAACATGCAACAAACCGTAGTTCCTAAGCTTGAAATGCCTTTTATATTGATAAAAATCGTCTACTAGTGCTATACCCAAGTTGCATAAAGAAATTAGTTCCAATTAAGTCGGGGTCCGAACAAAAACGTCGATAAGTAAAATCGATGTTTTTAAACAATGACAAAATTAATACATCTGTATCAATTGAGTTCAAAAATATCTGTTTGCTAAAATTCGTTTCATGTATTGCATGTAAAACAATCCTGGTGTCTGCCTCTTCCTGTCTGCTAAATGGAAAGTTCTAGATGATGTTTATTTAGTGACACTACTTTTTCTGATAATTTAAATCATCCAGTTATTAATGCTTCGCTTTCATTCAAGTGCTGGGTAGCGTTGTGTCAAATAATCTATTCCTCTACTACTACCTAATAATGTTGAATTGCCGTACAATAATACAATAGTAACTCCTCGTCTGGAACGTTCACCACGCTTTATTGAAGTGTTATTGTAGTCAAAAACTATCGTTATTCGAAATGCTTGACATTTGCGCGCAGCGATAATTACAGGTTTTAAGAAAAGAAAATTCTTTTTCTTGTATGAACACCATTCCATCTATTATCGATGATTGTACTGTTGAACAATCAACGACTGCTCACAAGAACAAAATGACGTTGGGCCGCTACGTAAAGGCTATTGCGACCCGACTTCTGCTTCCAGAGTCGCGTCAACGCAACTTCCTGACAATTATGAGTCGACATGACGTTGGATTGGTGCGCAGGCTTACTACCACTTGGCAACCCGATTTCGACCTTGTTGTTTTACCAAATTCCTACAATTAGTAAGCAAATTGGTGAAACGAGAATCCGAGATCTAATAACAATAGCGCCGCCGCCGCGCCGTTGGTAAAAAAATTAAAGTATACCAAATTTGTATTCATTTTAGTACAGAGGCAACTACTAATGATAGAACAATTGTGTTCAATAATTTGATAAGGTAGATAAATAGATGATAGCGAACACATCATCTCCAAGTCGTTAAAATACAAACGCATTTTACTTTACGAATGAACATGAACCAGAAAGCTAGACGCGCCTTAAAAATATGCTAAATTAAAATATTTAAAAAATAAAAAATAAGTACCTTTTAATGGCAATTTTTAAATGTAAATTGATTCAAAACAAATGTAATCAGCAAACTTTATAGGCGACGTAACTCTGAAACAGGCGAGGACGTGACAACCCTGCAAGGCGAGTGGCGCGCAGCGGCAAAGGGAGTCATTGAGTTATGTAACATGGATAAATATATTATTATGTTATGTAATTAGGATGACTGTCCTGGCGAAGGTTTAAAGTGTAAGGTGAAAATATTAGTGGCTGTAATAATATTGGCGAAATAAAACGTGTTAGTAAAAAAGTCGTGTTTATAGATCAGAAGTGGGATAACCTACGGTCCTGCGGATTGTTATCTGTTGTGGAGAACGGTGAAAACGCGATTTCGGCGAGTTGAATCACGTTGGCGTCTTCTTTTCTTTGTGAAGTGGCGGTATCACAAAAACTCTTAATTGGCGGCCATTTATTTGCTATCCTTGACTGTGGATTGACACAATTTTTGAGAAAGTCACTATAAGTGCGTGTGCTGATTATTATTGTAAGAATTGTGGCATGTTTTAACTGTGTTTACTGGTGTGTAAATACCTTTTTTTTTCAAGTGATTGCCTATGGAGGAAGGCAGAATTGACGAGTTAGAGCTCGATTCCGGGCTTGAATTGAGCGAAGTTGAGTACGGCGAAGGCGAAGGAAGACGAAGCAGTCTGCATGGTCATTAGTGAAGGAAAAATCGGATGATTTTTAGAATCGAATATCTTGCATTCGAATACTTTTGAGAATCGAATGATTATTCGAATACAAAGAATCGAATTATTTGGATTACTCGCGATATCCTAAATGTTTCAATTAGCGAATCAACCTCTCGAGATTTCGAGTGACTTCGAAGTCTCGTTCTCGAATTCAAATTTACAAATTGTCTGATTCTGGAATGTTTGATCTTCAAGTCTTCATTCTTGATACATTTAAGCATAAGAGCAAAATCTTTTACAAAGATTAGCGAAAGCATTCACGATTAAAAAAGAAAATATTGGTTAAAAGTTGTTTTATTTAGATATTATGTAAAAGTTTATTAAAGAATTACTGAAATCATCACTTTTTAATAATGTAAATTTGAATTTCCAAAACTCCTTATCTTCTGCATATTGCAAAAATATGTATGTCATACCTGCCGACTACCGCATTTAAAATTAATAAAACAGATACTACAGAAGAAAAATATTCAACAATTAAAAAACTACCACAGTAATTAAACTATCCTATTTTATATTTTTTATAGTATAGCGTTTCGATTATTGTTCACCATAACACGAAACAAAGCCCGCTATTATTTGTAGACGGCAGACCAGCATATCGAACAAGTTATAACTATTATAATCGCATTTGACGCGAATTGTGCCAATTCATATTTCATTTCGATTCAACCAGCATTCGAGGGACGATTAATTCGGTGTTTGCGCATTCGAATATTTCTGGTATTCGAATTCTTCGTTGAGAATCGAATGCATTCGAATGCAAGCCAAAATCGAATACTTCGATTATTTGTATTCGAAAAGTCCCTTCACTAATGGTCATGGTGCATAAGCTGTTGAAAGGCGGTTTGGCAGTTGCAGCTAGTATCCAGCAGATTGTGGCGGCCGAAATGCCAAAGGCGGCAAAGCAAAAGGCGACCGTTGGTACTGGCGGTACCAAGGACAACAGAAAAGGCGAAAAATCAGGTGAGAGCGTTCCTCAAGCGGTAGTAGAGCATGCTTGTAGCGAAAGGATGGACTCCGCTTGCAGTTCGAGCTGTATGGGGTCAAGGGCAAGGGCAGGCGGTGACATTATTGACCCTTTCGATCCTGACAGCCAGGAATGTAACGTAGTCAGGTGGTTGATCAAAATTGATCAGTTGGGCGATATTCATGAATGGTCGAACTTGAGAGAGCGTATTTAATGCAGGCGAAATTGCAAGGGCAGCAAGGGGCTGGTTTAATCGGCTCGATAAATATGACCTTTCATGGGAAGGCGGCTCTTAGGAAGGCGTTTTCAGCAGACGTTAGTCTGCTGCGAAGAGATTGCGCAAGTAATCTCCTCAGGAATGGCCTCATACATCTCAAATTTCATCGAGTTACCGTCAAAAGGAAAGCCCTGGCTCGACAAAAGAGGCTAAATAGCTGTAGGTAGGGTGCACTCCCTCTCACCAACTCTGTTCCTCATCTATATTAATGACCTGCTGACCGAAACCAATAATCCTGTTTACAGTTTTGCAGATGACAGTACCCTTGTCTCCCAATTTAGAAAACTCTTTACCAGCGACTGTGACTTATAACCTCAGGCAGGAGCAGATTACAACAATTAATCACGATCTGGAGAAAGTTAGAACTTGGGGCGACACCCATCTAGGGTGCCGCACCAAAGCACACCCTAAAGTTGCTGGATTCCATTCAGAAGAAAGCTGTGCGTCTCGTCGGTGACCTGTATCTGGATAGTCTGGAACACCGCAGACATGTGGCCGAGATACCCCTGTTTTATAGATATTTTCACGGCAGATGTTCCCAGGATTTGACTCGCCTCATGCAGCCCCCAGCAGCGCCTGTCAGACAGTCGTGACAGACGGCAAGAGCGCACTCGTTTGTTGTACAACTGGAAACATCTAGAACATCGCTTTACAAGTACTCCTCTGTTTGCCGCACTGCATCGCTGTGGAACTCACCTGCAGGACATCTGCTTTCACCAAATTACAACCTACAGCTATTCAAGAACCGTGTCAATAAACATCTCTGCACACACACAGCGCTCGTCGAGTGCCATATGATCTGCCTTTAGTGTATATGTCATTGCCATAAAAAACAGCTTAAGGCCGCAAGGTCTTCAGTAATATTTTCCCACGCCTGCCAAAATTCTAAACCGAACCCCGCGTAAGAGCTTACACCTTACGTGTACGTCATTTGATATTTCCTGATCTCTTTTTTCTGCTTGAGGTAACGGTCTAACGGCGTCCTCTACTTCTTGTTCTTTCTTCGTCTTTTGTACGGTGGACGCTGGTAGTTAAAAATGATAGCACGATTCTGTACCTAAAGGCCATGGCAGGCTATAAGAAGTCTTCTTAAAATCAGCGCTTGTCTTCTCAATGGACCTTTAATTGTTTCTGAGAATTTTGCGCTAATTAAAAAATCATTAATCTCTATCACTTACAACCTTTTTACAGTCGGTATTTACCTACGTGTGGAACATTAGCTTCCCATACACCAGCGTTCATTACCGGCATTCATTCTTCTAGCGTTCTTCCTTTCAAAATATTAAAGGAATAATAAAACTTTGATCGCCACCTAACACAAATAATTTTCGTGCAATCTTTTCTCTCAATTTTACCCCTCGTTCAGTCGTCTCATATTTTGCGGGGAAAATAATCTGCTTAGTGGCCACTAACGTCAAAATCATATTCTCCAGTTATTTCTATCCAAAGCGCCTCTGAAAGGAAAGAGTGTTGGATAGTAGACAAATTAATCATCTGGGAGGACACTGTTCCTCTCAATTATTACTCATTAACTGACGTTCTTTCCTGCGAGATTCGACATTCCCATGGGAAAGAACGGTGGTGTATGGGTATCAATCTTGTCGGGCTTGAACGTCGGTATATCATGACAAGAAAGATGGAATGCGGATCTATCATCTTATTACTCATTAACTGGCGTTCTTTCCCGCGAGATTCTAAATTCCCGCAGGAAAGAATGCTGGTCTATGGGGAGCTTATTTTGAACTTTCTGTGAGCTGATATGGCATGATGGACATTGCTTAAATTTTAAGATTTTATGATTCGTCCGGAATAAGCAACATCTTTTCCATAACAACTCCTACTACTGATAGTCCATGAGCATGAGCTAGGTGCTGTTGAAGTGCCACCATAAAACATCGGGTTCATTTGCTGATTTTGACAAGCAAGCTTGAATCTCATGTTAACTTGAGGAAGAATCGCGGTTCTACAGTTTACTGGAACTTTTTAATTTTTGATGAATTGCTTCCGGTGCTCTTTCTTTCGCTACACCCTTCAACATATAAGAATTCCAACGAATGATGATTTTCTCATGAATTGCTTTTCTTCTTTCCTTCAGGACAGTAATGTTCTATTTTGGTAACTTTTTATTCAGTTGAGTCGAGTTTCCTACGACTATTGTTATTTCTGCCTCTAAGGGCGTTTTCATTTGAATAAAGATCTCAATTTCTATATTGAAACCATGAAAATTAGTACCGAATTGCTTATAAGTACAAAAAAACAGAATTACCAAAACGTAAATGTTTGGATGTATATTTACAAACACAATATTTCGGTGAAAATTTTGTTATAGATTTTGCAAATCCAAATTGAACCAGCAATAGAAAAAACCGCTAACAAAAGTCTGATGAGTTGGTTTTAAAGTGATGATTGTCCTGCGCATAATTCCCTCAAGCAAGACGTTAGAATAGTTATTTGTTTTACTAGGCAGCAATCTACTTTGCTGCCGAGTTGAACATATAATTTTTTTCTCCGATTGTTTATAATGATATATGTATATTGTATATTTGCAAATTATTACAATTCCCACAATCTTTTTATTTTTCCTGTAGTGACAAATTAAAACAAAATTTGATAGAAATAGCAATTGTTGGAACGGTTTGTTGCTATGGAAATGTATATGTCCATAATAATTATAGTTTGACCACTTATGTCAAACGTTTTATTCCCATGGAGACTAATCATTTTGCTGCCTAGGCAGGAAAGTACCTACTTACTTTGCTGCCAAGGCAGGAAAAGTAGTATTTTGCTGATTGATATGTGTCTGCAAAATTAATATTTGCTGTCAATCGGAGAAAAAATAATTGGAACTGCATACCATTTTTAATAGCAACTGTAGGGTAGATGGGGGCAAAGCCCCGCAATTTCCTGTTTTTTCAATAATTGGATAATTAAAAGCAGATTTTTTTTATAAAATTTACGTAAAACCTTAGGTTTGTTTCTTATTTAACCCCTTGTTATAATAGGATGTGGCATTGATACTTAAAAAAAATTAAAAAACCAAAATTTGCGGGAATTTGACCCACAAAATGGGGTAAACCGCCGCGGTGATAAATACAATTTGAAAACAGAAAAAAAAACATGGGAAATTTCTAGTAACGTATCACCTTTATTCTGACATTAAAAAAAATAATAAAAAATATTGCTTATAAAACAAGGCAAAGAAAATGTTTTATTAATAAATAGTGAACCCAGTCAAATCTTCTGTAAAAGCAATCGCCTTTTGAAATCTTGAGGGGTTTATTTCAGTAGGTTTTGACAGTCTTAAAACTATATCTTCATTACCAATAAAGGATTCGTCATTTGTTTCTGAAAACTTGAAAACATCACATCACATGCGAGACTTTGCCTCTAAATTACTGCAGGGCTTTACCCTAAATGGCGTTGTGAAAATATGTTATTTGTTCAACCTTTGTAAACCAATTAAAACAAAAATAAAATGCATACAGAATTGCTAAAGGGTAATATTTTTGAATGGTAATCCAATTATTTACTAATTCATAACTACGTGCACATACTATTATCATAGCCTAGAGAAAACTATAGCCGCGACAGTTAAGCGCGGCACCTTTGACAAGCGAGGACCAACTTTATCACTATGTAGTGGGAAGGAAATAAATAAATCTAACTTGACGTCAACCCCCCGGCAATCATTAGTGAAGTGAGCCGTACTCAAATTTTTTGGGACGTTATATACTAAAATTGTTACTCTCCCCTATTATTTTATTTAAACTTTCATTACAAAATATATGAGTTATAAAATACTGTTTATTTCAAGTAGAGAATAACCAATTTTTTGATCCAAAAGCTGCATAAAGAGAGCCGGATATTTATTTAAACATTACACCTGAAAGAAATAGTTAAAAATGTCTTTTGAAGTGAAATTAAGAATGGCGAATGTAGATTACTTGTAGTAAGTACAGCATTCCTGAAAGAAAAGTCAATTACATAAAGAAAAATATAATTGAGTTACATATTATTTTAATAAATTACGATCAATAAATCAATTCATTTATATAGAAAATTATTTATTTTTTAACGTTATAACACACATATAATAAATTGAAATTGAAATAAACTCACATGAATATAACTAAAATAGAATATAAGTTCCAAGTTAATCTTTAAATATCAACAAGATCTATACACAACAAAAGTTTTTTATATGAGATTTTATTTTGCACAAGTAGTTACGGTTTTAGACGAACTTGTGAAGATCTGCAATAATAATTTTGAAAATTTTGATTTATCTAGTTGTTCTCTTCTAAGCTTAAAAAAGATCTTATATAATTACATAATTTTGTTTTATATAGATTCTAAGCAACCTGCACAATTTTATAAACGTATTATGTACGATTTTGCATATTTTTTCGTAACAGCTTTTTCATTTTATTCGCTATATAAACATATTGTCAAGATGGTGAAATGAGAGTAAATTTTTCATCTGGCTATAGTTCACGAACTAGTTTATGCATGAAGTGCACAATTACGCAAAATCGGAGCAACATGTACCGTGCGTTCAATTTATCTTGATAACATTTTGATTCGTTGTAACTTTTTTGTTTTAAAGATATCAAGTTAAACAAAAAAGCAAAATGTAAGGTTGGTAGCCAAGTTTTTTCTACGTTACATATAAAACAAAACACTAACGATTTTCTGACATATCAGCCTACTCTACATTTTTTAAATGGAACACCCTGTATATTACTACATTTTTGGAATCTCAAGAGAAGTCTAAACAAATTTCGTGTATAATATCTTATACCTATTTTTCTTTAGGTGTTTACGAAATATTGACAGTTGAAAGTCGTACATTTTGACATTTTGATAGGCTTTAAAATCTAAACCGCATGAGAGCAATGAAAACAGTTTGCATATTCCTGTCTTAGGTTTTCATGAGCTATCAAATGACAGTAACTTTGAATTTAACCCGCGAATAAAATTGACCGGAACTTTTAAACCTCCGCTTAAATTGAAAGCCACTGTCATTCGATAGCTTATGAAAACCTAAGATAGAGATGTGCAAACCGTTTTCTTTGATCTCGTGCGGTTTAGATTTTAAAGCCTGTCAAAATGTCAAAATGCCCGACTTTCAACTGTCAATATTTCGTAAACAGCTAAAGATAGGTATAGGATATTATTATACACGACATGTGTTTTGATTTCACTAGAGAGGCCAAAAATGTAGTAATATACAGGGTGTTCTATTTAAAAAATATATATAAAGTAGGCTTTTATGTCAGAAAATTATTGGTGCTTTCTTTTATATGTAATCTAGAAAAAACTTGGCTACCAACCCTACATTTTGCTTTTTTGTTTACCTTGGTATCTTTAAAACCAAAAAAGGTACAGCGAATCAAAATGATATCAAGGTGCTGATCAAATCTGAAATAATGGATATATGTGGATAACGATCGACTTTTACGAAA
>JAEQML010057637.1:0-31777 GCA_016904865.1 Pissodes strobi
TGCATCAATCTTAGACTGGCAAGAACCAACCTGAGAACGAGGAAAAATACCAACTGGTTTAGATACCAGAACCTGATTAGAGACAATACCCGAATTGGACGAATAAACAACGCCCAGCAGCTAGAAGCTGAAGTGGAACACCTGGAAAACAACATCATCCAGGCCTTCAACTCTAGTACTGCTGTAGAAGACCTATCCAACACTCGAAGACATGTTGATCTCTCTGACGAGATCAAGAACATGATCCGAGAGAATAGGAGACTCAGGCGAGTTTATGCAAGAACCGGCAGAGACAACGACAGAGTCACGCTGAATCAGCACAGCGGCGCTCTGAAAGAAATGCTCAAAGTGCATAGAGACGAATCCTGGCAACGTAAGCTCAGGGAACTGAATCCCCAGAACACAGCCTGGCAGATGCAGAGGGCACTCCGCAATCCCAGGACTCTTATCCCGCCCTTAAGCGGGGCAGGAGGCCTGGTCTATGCGGACATGGACAAGGCAGAGCTACTCGCCGAAACAGTGCAGAACCAAGGCAGGCTCAACGTACATCCTGACGAGGATGAAGAACACCGCAAGGACGTACAGGAAACAGTCAGGCGCCACGAGCAGAGACAAATTCGGCCTAGATGTGATGTTCCGACCTCACCAGCTGAGGTTGCGGGCATCATAAAGAGGCTGAAAACAAAGAAAGCACCAGGAGAAGACGGAATAACAAACAAAATGCTCAAAAAGCTACCGAGGAAGGCCATAACAGCAACCGTCAACATCATCAACGCGATGATGAGACTCGGACACTTCCCAAACAGGTGGAAGGAGGCTGAGGTGATAGTGATACCCAAACCGGGTAAGGATAAGATCAATCCTGCAAACTACAGGCCTATCAGCCTCCTCTCAGCTGTTAGCAAGGTGGCGGAAAGGATCATTCTAAAAAGACTCAATAATGAATCAACGGAGCAGGACACAATCCCCAGCATCCAATATGGATTCAGGGCAGACCACTCAGCAGAACTACTACTGCTCAAAGTAGTAGAACACATCACCAAGGGATTCAACTGCGGGAAAGCGACAGGAGCGATCTTTCTAGACGTAGAAAGAGCGTTCGACAGAGTATGGCATCAGGGGCTGTACTACAAGATGATTGTAGGAGGCTACTCTCCTAGAATGATCAAGATCATCAAAAGCTACCTGACTAACAGAAGATTCCACGTGAGAGTGAAGGACAAGACATCTGGGACTAGAATGCTTGAGGCAGGAGTACCGCAGGGCTCAGCCCTGGGACCGGCCCTGTACTCGGTATTCACCCACGATATACCAACGATCGAAGACGCGCAGGTATCATTGTATGCTGACGATACAATGATACAATATACGCATAACAACACCGCGAGGATAAGCACTGTGCTGCAAAGAGCCACAGATGAAATAACTGACTGGATGATCAAATGGAAGATCAAAGTCAACGAGAGGAAAACGCAAACCATACTCCTTCAAAGAAGGAGAAAGGCTGCAGGACCCCAAATAAGGATCAACAACATCAACATTCCTTGGAGCGACGAAGTCAAGTACCTCGGAGTATACCTGGACCGTGGCCTAACATGGAAAAGGCACATCCGAGCTGCTAGGGACAAAACAAAAAGAGCAATGGCCATGCTAAATCCCCTGATCGGGAGGAATAGCCAAATGGCATTGAAGACAAAACTCACCATGATCAAGTCGATAGCGAGAAGTCAACTGACGTATGGCTCAACAGCCTGGGGATACGCAGCAAAATCAAGCATTAAATTGCTAACGAGTACTGAGAACGTACTAATCAGGAGAGCAGTCGGCGCACCTTGGTTCGTCCGAAATGCTGACCTGCAACGAGACCTACAGTGGCAGCCTTTACCAGACTTTATAGTCGAAAAGGCCAGGCGCGTATTCCTAAAGGCAGAAAACCATGCTGATGAAGACTTGAGAGAAGTGATCAACTATCACCCAGACGACCCAGGGACCAGGAGATGGGCCAAGCACAATAGACCCAGAAGTCTAATTGGATAAACAGCAAACACGAGATGACACAATGTATTAGAGATGCGCGGACCAGTAACCGCAAGTGATGTCTGAGAGCTTTATGACGATTAGGACTTAATAGGATCAGATCCCAAAAGTCCTTAACCGACGTGCAGCAGATGATCCCCTAGAGGGGTCCACGCACAAGTCGGCATTACCTGGATGTTTTAGTTGGTATGGTACTGCACCGATTCCAACACTACCCCTCAACCGGGGGGTGTGCATAAGAGAGCATTTTTACCAGACGACAAAAAAAAAAAAAAAAAAAATGTATCTCATTCCCATCACATCAGCTTGTTGACCGTCGTGGAGACAAGTCGTGCTTAAAACCGATCCGAAGTGAAACCAAACAAAGTGAAGTGCCAGTGCGTATCCTACACTACGACTACTACAGCAGATGTAATGTACATCATTGCATCTGCATCATATATTAAAGAAAAATCGTTTAAATTGAAAGAAAATTCGTTAAGTCGTAGTGAAGGACCCCAGCTTTTCGAGTAAGTCGTACCCGCAAGGGTGCATGTAACTCGGGAAGTTGGACTCAACTCCAACCAAACCTACAAGAGCGAGAAACAACGACAACGAAAAGAAGACAACAATGGACAGCAAAACCAAAAGTGGAAAAGAGTTCACACTAGCCGAACTCGAGAAGGAAAAGAAAAGACGAGAAAGCGTCCGAAGAAATAGTGACCCCAGGCAGGCGGCCGTAAGTATGTTACATTCACAAACAAAACAAAACACTACACAAAACAAAACTTTAGACATAAACAGACAGACAAATGACGTACAATTGGAAAAACTACAAAAATACATCAGGAAACTAGAATCACAAAACAAAGACTTACAGGACGAAAACTGTACGCTAATAGAACAAGTAGCACAACTAAAAAACGAACTTGAAAAAGCAACAACAACTTTGATACACGTACAAACAAATCAAGACAAATACCATGACGTACTAATGGATACATTGACAGAAATTAAACAAAAACAGGACAAAACAAGTGAAAACACACACACACACATCAACACAACACAACCAACCCCCATAGTTGCAGCCCCCCCAACTGAGGACGAAATGGAAACAAATTCTGACTCAGAAATGCCAGCTTCATTCGACAGGGAATTCCCGACCCTCAAAAGGCCTAGGACAGCTAGCCCCCCAATCACCCAAACCCCAAGCCCTAGGCCTAATATCCCACACACGACAAATGTGGCAACACAGGAGTCAGTGAAAAAACACCTGGGACTAGCCCCCCCACAAAAATCCCCAGCAGCAGAGCCCACCACGGAATCCAAAAAATCTGAAGTGGTCCCCATAATCATCCGATGCCCAGAAAACTGGGTCAAAATCCATCAAGATCTCACGTACTCCAAAATTGGTTTTGGAGACATCAAAAAATCCAAGCTGGGGATTCAAATTACCCCCACAACCCCAAGTGATCATAGGAGGATCACTACATACCTCAATAACAAGAAATTCCCCTACCATTCATACTTCCTACCAGAAGATAGGAAATTAAATATTATCATAAAAGGCCTAGACGGTCAAATCCCATTGTCGGACATCAAGGACGACTTAATTGCAAAAGGCTACAATCCCATAGAAATGTTCTGGCTTAAAGCCGGCATCAGAAGGAACATCATGACAGAGATGCTCAAAGTCCTAGTACCACAAACAGACATGAACATCCTCAATGAAACTCGTATTAACTACATGCCAGTAGTAGTCGAAATTCAGAGAGGCAGCAAGCATCGTGTACTCACCCAGTGCCACAGATGCCAACAATTTGGCCACACCGTGACTAACTGCCACGCAATCCCAGTCTGTCACAAGTGCGCAGGCAAACATCACTACCGGGACTGTAAAAAGCCCATGAACACCCCACCTAAGTGTTGCAACTGTGGAGGAGAACACCCAGCAAGTTACTCCGCATGCCCGAAAAACCCTAACAATAAACAAAATAAACAAAAACAAACCATTACACAAACACGGCCGGTGAGCAATAACATCAGCTACGCACAACTAACAAAACCACAACCAAAGCCAACCCCCCAAAATACCACACCAAACTCAGGCACAAACAATAAAAATACCAACGCTCAAAACAACAACATCTTCACACTGCTGACTATGTCCGAGGAGGAGATAAAGGCAAAAATCAACACTATCACCACACTAATACAAAACAACCCGACATTGAGGTTATTCGCTAATCTCAATGGCTAATACACCAACACACTTGGTCTTGATCAGCTGGAACGCGAATTCCCTCTATCCCAAGAGATACGAATTCGCGGAATATCTGGTTGAGAACAATATAGACATCGCACTCGTGCAAGAAACCTACCTACGCCCACATACGCATTTACACGTTCAAAACTACACAATTTATAGAAATGATAGACCGGACCGCAGGGGAGGCGGTACGGCCATTTTTATAAAAAACAGCATCACACATGACACAATACGCTCACCACAATCTGATATACTAGAGGTAACTAGTGTCAAAGTCAGTCTAACTGACGGAGACATGGTGATACACTCGGTATACAGACCGCCACAAAATAAACTCACTCACACAGAAATAGAGAAACTTTTCAATTACACACACCCGGTTCTAGCAGCCGGGGACTTCAACGCCAAACACAGGTCCTGGGGATGTAGAACCACGACTCAAAATGGTACTATGTTACTCAGGACCGCAGAAGCACTACACTACACAATACTCGCTCCCACAGAACCCACACACTTTCGCGGCGAAACAGCCGACATATTAGACATCGCTATCACTCACAACATCCCACACAACGTTGTGATAGACAATCTGGAGGATCTATCTGCCTCAGATCATTCTCCGATTGGCATTACAATAAACAACATACACGAGAACGCACGAGCACATACACAAACATTCATCCAATGGAACACATTCAAAAAACACATAACAGACAACATACAACATATCCCGCACATAAACTCTAAGGCAGAGCTGGACAATCATGTCATAAGCTTCACCGAAGAGTTACAAACAGCACTAAACACAGCTAAGAAGACAGTACACACAAGACAAAGCAATCCATACACACTTCCCGAAAACATAAAGCAAAACATACGACTAAGAAACAGACTAAAAAGACGTGCCAAACTAACAGGCAACGCAGAACTCAACAGACAAGGAAACAGACTAACAAACACAATAAAAACAGACGTGAAAAACCACAAAAACAACAAGTGGACAGAATACCTGACAACACTAAACGTACAAAACAACTCTCTATGGAGAATAGCCAAAACTATGCAGCACAAAGGCAAGATGATATATCCGGCGATCCATGGCTTGAGGGGAATGGCGTACTCTAGCGAAGACAAGGCTGAGGCCTTTGCCGACTCGCTGGAGTCGCAATTCACTTTGGGAAATGGAGCGCAGGATATTGATCACGAAGAAGCCATAGAGAGATCATACAGAAGAATCACGAGACAAATCAACGAACTCCCAGAAGACGAAACTCAACAAACGGACACACAAGAAGTTGTGCAACTAATTGCGCAACTCAACCCAAAAAAGGCCCCAGGCCTAGACAACATACAAAACAAAGCACTTAAAAACCTACCAGACGTAGCAATACGAAAACTAACATGCATAATAAACAAAACACTGCAACTAAACCACTTTCCAACTTGTTGGAAAAAAGCAAAGATTATACTCATACCAAAACCAAACAAGAATCTAACATTTCCACAACACTGGCGCCCTATTAGTTTGCTCTCCTCCTTGAGCAAGCTAACAGAGCGCCTCATACTCAACAGACTAAACACCCACGTTACAGCACACAATCTAATCCCAGATGAACAATTTGGGTTTAGAAAAAACCACAGCACCGAACTCCAACTTGCCAGGCTTGTCGAGGATGCGACTAGAGGACTACAAAGGCGGGCATCAACCGCAGTTGTAGCCCTCGACATCGAAAAAGCCTTCGATAAAGTGTGGCATGAGGGACTCATTCACAAACTACATACACAACACAACCTCCCACTACCCTTAACACAACTGATTGCCTCTTTTTTAAAACGAAGAGCATTCGTCACACAAATAAACACAGAACTATCAACCACTAGACACATGGAAGCGGGAGTTCCCCAGGGCTCCCCGCTTTCCCCAACACTATACTCACTATACACATCAGATGTACCCAGACACCCGCACACAAAGCTCTCAATATATGCAGACGACGCACAGTGCGGCAGCCCGTGGACAAAATTCGGATATCGATACACATCAAATGTACTGCCAATCTGTTGCAAATGATCCAGAGGGAACCAAAGTAGTAAAAACTTATAATATATTTCGCCGGACACCATGCCCCCGCGGCGTTGTGCATGGGCGAGTCATAACTTATAGCAGCTAAATGAAGGACTGTAGCAAATCAATTAAGTAGTCAATAAAATTAGTTTCTTAGATTGTAGGGTTCAGGGGTGGTGAATTTTTGACTATGACCGCATATACTACAGGTATGTATCTCTGTATTGACATATATGTATAGTAATATCATTTGATATGGGATAAGAAACGTGCATTCGTAACTAGTATGCCATATATGTAAACTGTCATACATTCACCGATTGGAGGAAACTTTTAAGAAGTTCTATGCAAAATATCCTGTGCTGTGGACTGTTACAAATTACTTATGGTTGGTAGTTTATAACCTTGTCAAATTTTTGTGCTACTTCCTGCTAATATAGGAGGTATGATTTTTTAGTTCATCGACGTATTACCAATGCTGATTTAATTGAAGATTGGATAGGCAGTGAAAAATCTGAAAAGTCGTCATATTTTTCTAAGAATTTCTATATAGGGGTAAAATTGAATTCTGAACAGCTTTCCTCTTTGACATTTTTTGATATCTGGTCACCTAACCTCACTTTTCGCATATTTAAGGTGGAATTTTTTAATTTACCGCCATGACAGTTGTCACGTGACATATGTCATAGTGCATTTTTGTCATTTATTATGCTGATTTGATTTGCCATATTTTTTTTTCCTAAATCTCAATAGTAAAATTAATTCCTATTTGTTGTAAACTTTTTGGATGATACTATATATCATATTGTTCCTGTTATTAAGTTTATATCTATTAATTATTCGTTTAAATTATTGTTTTCAAGTCTGACCTGTGTTGCCTAAATTGAAAAAGTTTATGTTTTCTGTTATTGTTAATAATGTTCTATATATTGTTTGTTATATATTGTTTATTATGTCTTATTCAAACCAATTATAAAAATTCAAGCCATTTATTAATAAATAAAAATATTGTTATAGTTTGTCCTCTTTATTAGCTTTAAGACCTTTGGTAAAATTTTGCCTTAGGCTAAGGAATGGTTCTTTAAGGTGACAAGGAATATAAATGGTTTCTTTTGAATGAATGGATCTCGTTGCTTAAATCCTCGTATTCGCTCACTTATAAGACACTAATGACGTTACATTCAGTGGAAATTCATTTGTTTCTCTCTATTACCAAGCACCAGCAGAAATAACTTCATCAAAAAAAGTCATTAATGTCAAATGGTAGAAAAACCCAAATGATTGTTCATTATCAGAATGTGCGATACTTTCCATTTTCTATAATTTCAATAATAGGGTCCCTAACCTATCTGCACAAAACCGTTCCAGGTCTAATTATATCTTTTTTCAGAATAACTAAAACTGTTATAGATGAAAATGTTAAGCTCCTTAATTAAAGAAAAAATTTTACTTTGACTCAAAATTACAAACTTTTTCAATTCCGAGATAAAGAAAATACCAGATTTTTATTACTATCCAGAAATTACAGTCCTTATAAAATGAGGTAAGGTCAATCCCGAACATATCAAATATTGCCAATAACAAGTTCCCAGCTTTTATTCGACATGTTTTTCAAGTAATCTGGAAAAAATCGTTCCAAAATTGCTACACTTCAATTTTGACCTCAAATTCTTGATCCCCGACCTCAAAAACCCCTGAGTACCAAATTTTAGCCAAATGACGTCAATGACGAGACTGCTATGATTTTTGTCCCAATATCCTATATAAAAGAAGCACTGTGCGACGTCTGCATATATTCAACACTCAAAAACATAACAAGACTCAAATTACATGTACAACGACACTTAAACGCCATAGACGACTGGGCAGAAACTTGGAACATTAAAATTAATAATGACAAAACCCAGGCAATGCTCATTAGCAGTTCACGCAGATTACCTGCAAATCTAAATCTTGGAAACACCGAATTAAGGTGGAATAACACTCTGAAATATCTAGGGATGACCCTAGACAGCAAACTTTCATTTAATCAGCACATTCAACACAAAATTAACATAGGCATTGCAGCAAAGCAAGCCTTCTATCCATTAATTAACAGAAATAGTTCAATGTCAATCAAAAATAAATTACTAATTTACAACCAAGTTATCAAGCCCAAAGTCCTCTACGGTGCCATCGCATACACACACACAAGCAAGACAAACAAGAAAAAACTACAAACTTGCCAAAACAAAACACTGAGACAAATCACAAACGCACCATGGTATATACGAAACACCAACATACACGCAGACTTAAAAGTCGAAACAATCCACGAACACCTAACAAACAGACACGCTAGATTCTTGGAACAAGTACACACCCACACAAATCCGCTAATTACATCACTTTTTGACGGGGAAGACCGGCCGGGAAGAGCAAGGCTAAAAAGCCTACGAGATCCACCAATAGACACACAATAAACACACAAAAATTACAAATAAAAATAACATAAAAATCATAAAAATAAAAAACCACCAAAAATAATACTAACACATACTAACCCATAAAAAACTGTAGCTAAACACTACAGAAAAAACCCCAAAAATAATTAACCCACTAACTCACGCATCACAACATAACAACTCACATCGCATAACATTACCCCACACATGCCATAACACACAACATATTACTGCAGCCTGCCTGGAGTCAATCAAGAAAATCAACAGAAGGCCATCACGCCAAAGAAGAACGATGCAAAAGTGACGTGGAGTCACTAGCATCATGAGAGACGGTGAATTTTTAGTGGGTATGCATTTTATATGAGAGCCCCACACTACCCTCAACCGAGGGTGTGCATAAGGGAGCATTTTTACACCTAGACAAAAAAAAAAAAAAAAAAAAAGTATCTCATTCCCAATCGACGAGCGATCAAGGCAACACCTTATCGTTCGTTCTCCGAGTCAAAAGCGATCCAAGAGAGAAATAGAAGAAAGCGACAGAGAAAAGCGAAAGAAGGGCACCGTCATGGCCGACGGCAACGAGGAGCCCCCCGGGGGCAAGATACCGACCCGCCAGGACTATGAAGACGTAGTCAAGGACAACGTAGGCCTCCGCCAAGACCTGGAGGCTTCCAAGCTTAGGCTAGCGAAGGCAATCGAGTACTTCGAAGCGAAACTTAGAGAACAGGATAAGATCATCGCTGCTTTACAGGAGCAGCTAACAAGGTACGAAACATGTTCTGCTAAAACACCCAGCAACATCACCAACACCTCACCTTCACCTACACCGAGGATGGACATTTCTAACTCCTCAGAGTCTTCGGACAATGAGGAGTTTTCTACAGTAAATAAAAAGAAAAGAAAATCGTTAAATAACAACAAACCTAAGTCTCAGACCGATTTTCCCGAACTTCCACCTCCTAAATTCCCTAAAATTAACCCATCCATTACACCTAAGCCTAACATGGTCGAAGCGGCCTCAAAGGGCTCCGGCCCTTCCAAGGTCACTTCGAGCACCAGGTCTCAAACAACCGCTAGCGCTTCTAAAATGATTACCAAGCCTGTTTTAAACGCTCAAGGCTCTTCAAGCCAAGACAATAATACTTCAAAAATACGTGTGCCTCCGATTGTTCTTCGGGACAAGACACGTTATTCAAATATAGCTAACTATTTCAAAGTCAATAAAATAAATTTCGGAAAGGCTGCGGTGGTGCCGGAAGGAGTCAAGCTCTTTCCGGACACGCCAGCCGACTATAGAGCTATCTCCAAATACTTTGAATCAAACAAAGTCCCGTTTCACTCATATCGTTTCCCCGAGGAGCGAACACTCCAAGTAGTATTACGTGGAGTGCTCGAGAGTTGGGGGGTCGAGAAGGTGAAGCAGGAACTGATAAACCTAGGCTTCCATCCAACAAACGTTGTTAGGTGGTATAGCAAAGCAGGCAAGCCAATGCCGCTTGTGCTAGTTATACTGCCTAACAACGAAAAGGCTATATTCAATATTGAGTTACTCGACAATATCTCAGTTAAAGCAGAGAGTCAGCGCACTAAGGCACGCGACACACAGTGCCATAGGTGCCAGCTCTATGGTCACTCGGCATTTAAGTGTCAAGCCGACCCTCTATGCGTCCGGTGTGCTGACTCTCACCTAACTAGTGAGTGCCCCAAGGGTAAAGAGAGGTTGCCGGACCCCAAGTGTGCCCTCTGTGGAGGCGCACACACGGCGAACTATTCCGGGTGCGAAAAGCACCCAAAAAACATCCGGCTCAAGGCCGCGGCAGCCTCTCCCGACCTGAAGGGCAAACAATCACCTCCAGCGAGCTTCAGGTGGGGCTCGCAAGATAATAGTAAACTGGCAGCTCCGGCAGCGCCAAGGACATCGGAGTTTAATCCTCAAATGTTTAATTTCATCTCGAGCATGCACGCGTCAATGCAGACGTTCATGCAGAACATGCAGGAACAACTGCAACAATTCATGACACCGCTAATAAATAACAACAAGAATGCCAGTAAATAGATTTGACCCGGCATTTCTAGCTGTGGTTACGATCAACATAAACAACATCAAGGGCAAAAAGCCTGAAATTCTCGCATTTCTAGAGAATAACAAGGTTGATGTGCTTCTTATACAGGAAACGTGGCTCAAAGGCCAGAAATTTACGATGCCAAATTATCAAATATTCAGAAACGATAGAGTGGGTAGAGTCGGCGGCGGTACAATGGTTCTCGTGAAGAACTGTTTCACCGCCTGGGCTCTGCCTGGTCCCGACAATAACACCGTCGAAGGCACCTATGTGACGATCAAACTCATGCATGGCTTTCTGACATTGGGCTCGGTGTATTGCAGTCCGTCTGCTAACATAACCGACCAGAGCCTAGCTGACTTACTGACGAACGACAAGCCGACTCTTCTAGGTGGCGACTTGAATGCCAAACACCGTGAGTGGGGTTGCACTGCCAACAACAGCAGAGGCATCGCCGTAAGGCGACAATCGCAACATCTCAACTACGCGGTTTTGGCACCAAGGTCGCCCACACATATCTGGGATAGGGGCGCCCCCGAAATTCTTGACATTTTCCTAGCCAAACATACAGACATTACGTCGACACCGATCGCGATTCCAGCCCTATCTTCCGATCACCTCCCTGTTCTCATTGAGTACGGTAATCCGCGCTCAAGAGGACAGGGCACGGTGACAAATACTTATCATAACTGGCATAGGCTCCAGAACATACTCAAAGACTCTCCTCCTATAGACGAACCAACAGACGTTGACGCACTGGAGAGAGCAGTAGACTCACTTACTGAACGAATCGTACAGACAGTGGCCCAAACCTCGGTTACAAAAACATCAAAGTTTTCCAAATATGGGAAACTTCCGCCTGAGATCATGTCCTTGATTCGCGAGAAGAATAGACTCAAGAACTTGGCACACCGGACTGGTGATCCGGTGGTCAAGGTCAGAGTTAACGTTCTAACTCAGCGGGTCAAGGATGCGATCTCGGACAAGGTAAGCGAGGAATGGACCGCAAAAACTCAAGAACTGACACACGAAGACGGGACTGTGTTCAAACTGACCAGAGCACTGACAAGAGGTAGCAGAAAGCCGCTACCTCATATTACTAACGACAATGTCACTTATACAAACCCACAGGACAAAGCTGAACTGTTCGCTGAGATTCTCTGCGAACAGTTTAGTGAGAACAATGACGGTCACACGACCAAACATGACAGAATACAAAGAACAGTACAAATATTCGCGTCCATGCCCGTGGGCGCGAATCAAGTACCAAGAACCGCACTGACTGACATTCAAGACATAGTGCGGCAAACTAACCCACGAAAAGCCCCAGGGCTAGACACTATTACTAACACAACACTGAAGAAACTACCGGACAACATACTCACGGACTTGGCAACAATAACTAACTCAATTATCACTCTTGGCCACTTTCCAAGCGCTTGGAAGAAGGCCAGGGTCATACTGCTGCAGAAAGGTCGCGAAAGCCCCAATAAGGCAAGTAGCTACCGACCCATAAGCCTTCTCTCTGGCCTTGGCAAGGTGGTCGAGAGGATAATACTCGGACACATCAACAAATTCTTAGACAATACACAAGCCCTACCCCCGGAACAGTTCGGTTTCCGGGCAGGGCTGAGTACTACTAACCAGACGGTACGACTAGCCTCTGACATCCTCAGGGGCTTCAACAAACGTTGGCATACGGGTGCAATATTCCTGGATGTCAGAAAAGCCTTCGATAAGGTTTGGCATGACGGTTTGATCATGAAAATGATAAGACTAGGCATGCCAAACCAACTAATCAAGGTAACTCAATCCTACCTGCGTGATAGATCGTTCATAGTGGCCTTGGACCACGTAGAGTCTCAGACAAAGCCCATAAGGGCAGGTGTTCCTCAGGGATCGCCACTGTCGCCGGCTCTCTATAACATCTTCACTAATGACATCCCCAAGACCCCTCTAACCAAATTATACCTGTTTGCTGACGATACGGCGCTAACAGCGGCGTCGAAGAGTCCACGACTCGTTCTCCTACGACTTAAGAGGCATATCAACCTTCTAGAGATGTGGCTGCGGGACTGGAAAATTAAACTGAACCCGGGGAAAACCCAGGCAGTCTTCTTTTCCAAGTCCCGTCTAGCCACCCCCGAAACCACTGTTAGATTAGCCGGGTCAAAGATAACCTGGCAAACGAAGGCCAAATATCTAGGCCTAATATACGATAGGAGGCTTAATTGGTCTCTGAACACTATAAATACAATACGCAAAGCTAATGGCCAAATAGCAGCGCTATACCCGCTGTTAAACGTTAAGAGCAAATTAAACATGAGGACTAAACTCCTAATTTACAAATCTTTCGTCAGATCAGTACTATCATATGCGAGCCCCACCTGGAGTATATGTCATAGTAACCAGCTCCTCAATCTACAGAGAGTACAAAACAGAGTGCTTCGAATCATTTTAGGTGCGCCCAGGTTCGTGAGGGGGTCTATACTCCATCGCGACACTGGCCTCGAATCATTCGAGTCTTTCAACTCTCGACTAATAGGCAACTATTACGAGAGAGTTGAGAGACTGAATAATCCCATTCTTAGGCAGTCGCTGTATCTCATTCCAACACACAGATTAAAATCTTGTCGACCGTCGTGTAGACAAGCCGTGCTTACAACCCGAAATCGATACGAAAAACGTGAGTGAGTGCCAGTGCGCAAAAGCCTTTACTACGACTGTGGATGTAATGTTCAGCATTGCATCTGCAATTATTAAAGAAAATTCGTTAGGGATTTATCCCGAAAATTCAAAAGAAAATCGTTAAGTCGTAGTAAAGGGCTCCAACTTTCCGAGTACCGTACCTACGTGGGTGCATGTACCTCGGAGGGTTGGTATCAACACCAACGAAAGTGCAAGAAAATCGAAACCAAGGCGAAATAGACAACATACAAAATAGAAAATGGACAACAACAACAGAGGAAAGGAATTCACGTTAGCTGAATTAGAAAAGGAGAGAAGAAGAAGAAACAACCTAAGAAGAAACAGCGACCCAAGGCAGGAAACTGTAAGTACATTACATACACAAACAAAACAATACACTACACAAATCAAAAGTTTAGATAGCAAACGACAAACAAACGACGAACAAATGGAAAAATTACAGAAATACATACGTAAACTCGAGACCCAAAACAAAGACTTACAAAACGAAAATTGCACGCTGACAGAACAAGTAGCGCAGTTAAAAATAGAACTTGAGAAAGCTACATCTACAATGAAAAACGTACAGACAAATCAAGACAAATACCACGACGTACTTATGGAGACATTGACGGAAATCAAACAAAAACAAGACAAAACAAACGAAAACACACACGCAGAAACTAACATATCACAACCAACCCCCACAGCCATAGCCCCCCCCCCCCCCACTGAGGATGAAATGGAGACCAACTCCAATTCAGACTCAGAGATGCCAGCTTCTAATGACAGGGAATTCCCGCCCCTTAAAAGGCCTAGGGCAACGAGCCCCCCAATAACCCAATCCAGAAACCCTAGGCCAAATATACCACGAATGACGAATGTGGCAACACAAGAATCTGTTAACAAACACCTGGGACTAGCCCACCCACCAAAAGCCCAAACAGAAGAACCCACCACAGCACCTAAAAAGTCAGAAGTGGTTCCAATTATAATCAGGTGCCCAGAAAACTGGGTCAAAATCCACCAAGACATGACATATGCCAAAATTGATTTTGGTAATATAAAAAAATCCAAACTGGGGATTCAAATTACCCCCACAACCCCGAATGATCATAGAAGGATCACGACTTATTTAAAAAACAAAAAATATCCCTACCATTCGTATTTCCTACCGGAGGATAGGAAATTAAACGTAATCATAAAAGGACTAGACGGCAAAATCCCATTGTCGGACATCAAGGACGACCTAATTGCAAAGGGCTACTCACCCATAGAGATGTTCTGGCTCAGGGCTGGAACAAGGAGAAACATCTTAACAGAGATGCTTAAGGTCTTAGTACCTCAATCAGACTCGAACATCCTAAATGAAACTCGAATCAACTACAAGCCAGTTGTAGTTGAAATACAAAGAGGCAGCAAGCATCGTGTGCACAATCAGTGCCACAGATGCCAACAATTTGGCCATACAGTAACCAACTGCCACGCAACCCCAATCTGCCATAAGTGCGCAGGAAACCACCATTACAGGGACTGTAAAAAGCCCATGAACACCCCTCCAAAGTGCTGTAACTGTGGAGGTGAACACCCAGCGAGCTACTCAACTTGCCCCAAAAACCCAAACAATAAAACAAAACGAACCATAACACAAACACGGCCGGTGAGCAATAACATCAGCTACGCACAACTAACGAAGCCACAACCACAACCAAAACCAATCACACAAAACACCACACCAAACTCAGGCATTAACACAAAAAAACACAAACGCACAAAACAACATCTTCACACTGCTAACGATGTCCGAAGAGGAGATAAAGGCAAAAATCAATACCATCACAACACTAATCCAAAACAACCCGACATTGAGATTATTCGCTAATCTCAATGGCTAATACACCAACACATTTGTTCTTGATCAGTTGGAACGCGAATTCCCTCTATCCCAAGAGATACGAATTCGCGGAATATCTGGTTGAGAACAACATAGACATAGCACTCGTGCAAGAAACTTACCTACGCCCACATACGCATTTACACGTTCAAAACTACACAATTTATAGAAATGATAGACCGGACCGCAGGGGAGGCGGTACGGCCATTTTTATAAAAAACAGCATAAAACATGACACAATACGCACACCACAGTCTAAGATACTAGAGGTAACCAGTGTCAAAGTCAGTCTAACTGACGGAGATATGGTGATACACTCGGTATACAGACCGCCACCAAACAAACTCACGCACACAGAAATAGAGAAACTTTTTAACTATACACACCCGGTACTAGCTGCCGGGGATTTCAATGCCAAACACAGGTCCTGGGGATGTAGAACCACGACTCAAAATGGTACTATGTTACTCAGGACAGCAGAAACACTACACTACACAATACTCGCTCCCACCGAACCCACCCACTTTCGCGGCGAAACAGCCGACATACTAGACATTGCAATCACACACAACATCCCTCACAACGTGGTGATAGACAATCTGAAGGAGTTATCTGCCTCAGATCACTCTCCAATTGGCATCACCATAAACAACATACACGAAAACGCACGAGCACACACACAAACATTCATACAATGGAACACTTTCAAAAAACACTTAAAAGACAACACACAACATATCCCACATATAAACTCTAAGGCGGAGCTAGAAAATCAAGTCTTAAGCTTCACCGAAGAGATACAAACAGCATTAAACACAGCCAAGAAAACAGTGCACACAAGACAAAGCAACCCATACTCACTTCCCGAAAACATAAAACAAAACATAAGACTAAGAAACAGACTAAAAAGACGAGCCAAACAAACAGGCAGCGCAGAACTCAACAGACAAGGAAATAGACTAACAAATACAATAAAAACAGACGTTAAAAATCACAAAAACAACAAATGGACGGAATACCTGACAACAGTAAACATACAAGACAACTCTCTATGGAGAATAGCTAAAAACATGCAGCATAAAGGCAAGATGATATATCCTCCGATCCATGGCTTGAGGGGAATGGCGTATTCTAGCGAGGAAAAGGCTAAGGCCTTTGCCGACTCGCTGGAGTCGCAATTCACCTTGGGGGATGGAGCGCAGGATATGGATCACGAAGAGGCCATAGAGAGATTATACAGAAGAATCACGAGACAAATAAACGAACTACCAGAAGACGAAACCCAACAAACTGACACACAAGAAGTTGTGCAACTAATTGCGCAACTCAACCCAAAAAAGGCCCCAGGTCTAGACAACATACAAAACAAAGCACTGAAAAACCCACCAGACGTGGCAATACGAAAACTAACATACATAATAAACAAAACACTACAACTAAATCACTTTCCAACCTGTTGGAAAAAAGCAAAGATCATACTAATACTGAAACCAAGCAAGAATCTAACATTCCCACAACACTGGCGTCCTATTAGTCTGCTCTCCTCCTTGAGCAAGCTAACGGAACGCCTCATACTCAATAGACTAAACACACACGTAACAGCACACAATCTAATCCCAAATGAGCAATTTGGGTTTAGAAAAAACCATAGCACCGAACTCCAACTTGCCAGGCTTGTCGAGGATTCGACTAGATGACTACAAAGGCGGGCAGCGACCGCAGTTGTGGCCCTCGACATCGAAAAGGCCTTCGATAAAGTATGGCATGAGGGACTCATTCATAAACTACATACACAACACAACATACCATTACCTTTAACACAACTCATTGCTTCGTTCCTCAAGCGAAGAGCATTCGTCACACAAATAAATACTGAACTTTCAAACACTAGAATCATGGAAGCGGGCGTACCCCAGGGCACCCCGCTTTCACCAACACTATACTCATTATACACTTCAGATGTACCCAAACACCCACACGTACAGCTCTCAATATATGCAGATGATATCTGCATATATTCGACACTCAAAAATATATCAAGACTCAAAATACACGTACAACAACACTTAAACTCTATAGACGACTGGGCAGAAACTTGGAACATCAAAATTAATAATGACAAAACTCAGGCAATGCTCATTAGCCACTCTCGTAGATTACCTGCAAATCTTAAGCTTGGAAACACTGAATTAAGTTGGAATAACACTCTTAAATATCTAGGCATGACCTTAGACCGAAGACTATCATTTAATCAACACATCCAAAGTAAAATTAACATAGGCATTGCAGCAAAACAAGCTTTCTATCCCTTAATTAACAGAAGTAGCTCAATGTCAATCAAGAACAAACTTCTAATTTACAACCAAGTTATCAAGCCCAAAGTCCTCTATGGTGCCATCGCATACACACACACAAGCAAGACAAACAAAAAGAAACTACAAGTTTTTCAAAACAGAACACTCAGACAAATAACAAACGTTCCATGGTACATACGCAACACCGAAATACACTCAAACCTAAAAATCGAAACAATTCACGAACACCTAACAAATAGACATGTTAGATTCTTGGAACAAGTACGCACCCACACAAATCCACTAATTACATCACTTTTTGACGGGGAAGACCGACCGGAAAGGGCAAGGCTAAAAAGCTTAAGAGAACCTCCAATAAACACAATATAAGTACATATAAAAAACCCATAAATAATTACATAAAAATCACAAAAATAAAAAACAAAAATAAAAATAATAAAAATAAATGAAAAACCACCAAAAAGAATACTAACATTTACTAACCCATAAAAAACTGTAGCTAAACACTACAGCAAAAAACCCAAAAATAATTAACCCACTAACACACATCTCAACAACACACAACATAAAACATTACACCACAACAATATCACAACACATTACTGTATCCTGCCTGGAACCAGTCGCAAGAAGAATCAGAAGGCCAACACGCCGAAGAAGGAAGATGCAATAGTGACGTAGAGTTACTAGCATCATGAGAGATGGTGATTTTTGGTGGGTATGCCTATGGCGAGCCCCACACTACCCTCAACCGAGGGTGTGCATAAGGGAGCATTTTTACACCTTGACAAAAAAAAAAGTATCTCATTCCTGTTCAACTTATTATCGAGGATATTTGTCAAGTGAAATGTCTCAAGGTGATTAGAATACCGTAGGAGTAGACGCGAACTCTTCCCCGCCGGGGTTAAAGAAGGAGAGGATTAAGCAACGCAGCAGCTATTTCAGCTATATGCGGGTCAAACGATTCGGCGTTCCGGGAGTTGAAGGAAGAAGTCAAGAAAATTGCCGTTGCTCGTCAGGCATGTATGGGGAATAGTTTCAGGGAGAATACGCTGAATAAGCTCAAAACAGACGGAACCGCCATTATGTCGGTGTCCAACACTTTCACGAAGGTCCTCGAAAATATGAAATCGGATCAGTAACATAATTAAAGTAATTATTTTAAAAAATCGGTCTTTTCAGAGCCACGAAAATATTTCAAAAGAAATTCGTTTACGGTATAAAAGTGTGTAGTTTTAGGTAGACACGTTTCGAGAATCATATCCAAAGTAGAAATGTTATATTTTTTGTAATAGAAATGCCCGTGACTCGAAAAATACGATAGCTAGATAGAAATATGTTATGAAATTTTCGTAGTTATTAAATGTCGATCGAAAAGTTCTGTATCAATTTTCTGTGTGACGCACGGCTTCTTTAGTATTTAGAGAAAAGTGTATCGTATGTATGACATTTGTTCCTTTTTTGTCCTGTTCCATCGTATGATATTTTAAATATCTTTATTTGGGAACGTTCGTCGTCTTGGGGATCGTCTATAAGCCCTTTTTAAAATCATTTTTTTTCAAAGCCAGCCAAGCGAGACGCGGCCTAACAGCGGCGGTCAAGCGGAAGCGTCGGTAGTACATAGATATTTATTTGTAAATATGTATATATTGTTAAGTTTGTTATTAGTTTTAGGTCAAAAATCAAATATCTTAAGGCATCTATTTATAAATAAATAAATAAATAAAAAACGTGTTCAGTTCTGTTTCGTTCGCAGCGGAGTATAGTCAAGCATTTTGGGATGTCTCAAAACGAGCATATTGCAGAAGTGGACGTACATGCTTTCCCGTCGGGTTTGAAGCCGGAGCGGATTGCACAAATCCGTGATCCTGTGGATTGTTTGAATAAAATGCTCGATATGCATTGCGAGGAGTTAACGGAAGAGATTGCTAAGATCGCCGTCGTACGTCCGGAAGAAAGGGCAAAGAAGAGTTTCAGATAGGTAAAAGTTCAGGGGCTTTTGGTAGAGGGTGTTAATGTTTTGCGTTGATCGAAATCTTTGACAGATCTCATCGCTGCAATGGAAACGGAGTGATAACATATACGTTATACGTATATGTGAAAAACGGTTCTTTTCAGGACCACCTAATTATTTGAAAGGAAATTTGTTTGATAATACGTATAGGATAAAATTGTGTATATTCGAGTGATCAAAAAGTTGTGTATATCTAGAATATGTATAGAAAAGTTCTATATCAAGTTTGTGTGTGACGTTTCGTTATAGATAAGTATATTTTGGGAAAATTGTCTGATGTTTACGAAGTTTGTTTCATTGTTTTCACGTTTCATTATAGAATTACATATATCGATTCGGCGTTTAATAAGGTCATCATTGAACGAAACTAAGTACAAACGTTTTAAAATCAATGCAAATTTCGCATTAAGAAAGCCGTTACGCTTGGCAATTTCGGCCGGCTATGTTTTCGGGATACAATAGTATTAGGAAAAGTTGCGCTTCGGTATTCTGTATCGAGCACTTTTTGCTGCGAGGCGTCGTTAAAATGTACGATCGAATAATCCGTAACAATGTTCAGGAAATGGGCGCTCTATTTTGCAAAATTTGCTATATTTCGGTTATCGAAAGAGATATTTTTGATCGGTTTGGGCGTGATTATAGATATTTTCACTCGTCGTCGATTACTTTTTGGATATTTGAAATCGGACGTTTAGTAATGGAAATATTTCAGATTTTATTTGGCGAAAATTACGACGTCGTCTTCGAGTTGCTTTGGGTATATCCAGGTAGCTCCGCCCTCTCTTCGTTGCCGTTGGCTCGATTGTATCGGACCAATGAAAGCCTCTACGTCTGCTTTAAATAGGGTCATTTTTATTCGGTAGCTTCAGTGATTACCGACCATTACCATTGTTATTATCAGTTCTGTTGCTTCGGTCGCGCAAGCAACACGTTTACCAATCCGCTCTGCGAAAAAGTCAAAAAGCGAAGTGAGGTAGAAAAGCTAACGACACCCTAGCAGCACTATACTTTTTAGTGTAGTGTATGCGCCAAATATTCGTTTGACGTGGGCTTATGCTGGCGTAAATAATTCGTTTGACGTTAGCGCAACACAGAGTGACGGCACGATCGTACCTAGAGTGCATGTATCTCGTCACTTTGTAAATAAACAACTAATTGTTGTTCAGTAAAAGTACTTCTCCCCCAGTCCAATATCAAAATCTTGGAAGAAGACCGAATTAACAATATGCCAGTAAGCGTCGAGCTTCAGAGAGGAAGCACAAATAAAATACACACTCAATGCCACAAATGCCAGCAGTTTGGACACACCATTTCAAACTGCTACGTCAAACCTGTGTGCCATAGGTGCGCAGGTCCGCCCTTTTATAAAGAGTGCACTAAAACCACAGAAACCCCAGCAAAGTGTTGCAATTGCGGGGGGGAACACCCTGCAAACTACTCAATGTGCTCGAAAAACCCAAATTACAAAAAACCTCTGCCACAAACACGGCCTGTTAACACAAACATATCATTCGCACAAGTCACAAAACCGCAACAACAAGAACAACAACAAGCTCCAAAACCCTCACAAACAACACCCACAAACAAAAACACAAACTCCCAAACGAGTGCAATGCCGCAAGCAAACGGATTCATTGCTCTGCTAACTATGTCTGAACAAGACATAGTAGCAAAACTGAATAAAATTTCAGATATCATCAACAAAAATCCGACATTGAAATTATTCGCTAATTTCAATGGCTAATAAACCGAAACACCTATTTTTAGTTAGTTGGAACGCAAACTCTCTTTACTCCAAAAGACACGAGTTTGCAGACTACCTGACTGAAAATAACATATTGCACTCGTACAGGAAACATTCTTACGTCCACAAACAAGATTACACATCAAAAACTACACAATCTACAGAAATGACAGGGTAAAGCGTATGGGGGGCGGCACTGCCATTCAGTATACAAGTCACCACAAAACTCTTCAACTACACACTGCCAGTTATTACAGCAGGATATTTCAACTGCAAACATAGATCTTGGGGATGCAGGGCCACTAATACAGGTGGCACTGCATTGCTAAGAGCTTCGCAAGAACTGCACTTCACAGTACACGCACCACTCGAACCCATCACGAACGCTCAGACATTCTAGACATAGCACTTACTCAAAACATCGCACACAACGTTGTGATTGACAATTTGGAGGATTTATCCTCATCAGATCATTCTCCTATTGGCATCACAATAAACAACATACACGAACACAAACAAGCAAATATACAACAATTCATACACTGGAACATATTCAAAGAAAACTTAACACAAAACATGCACAACTTACCATACATCGCCTCCAAAGCGAAACTAGGCAACGAAGTTGTTAGATTCACTGAGAAGATACAAGCAGCCATAAACGAAGCCACAAAAACTGTACACACAAAATAAAACAACCCATACTCGCTTCCACAAAACATAAAAGACAACATAAGGCTCCGAAACAGGCTAAAACGATGATCCAAACTAACAAACAACCGAGACTTACACAAGCAAACAGACTCACGAATACAATCAAAACAGACATAAAAACTCACAAAAACAACTCTCTATGGAAAATTGCCAAATCGATGCTAGGTCGCAACAAAGTGGCATATCCTAATATCCATGGAGTAAGAGGAATGGTGTATTCCAGCGAAGAGAAGGCTGAGGTCTTCGCAGACTCGTTGGAATCGCAATTCACCTTAGGCGATGGGGCCCAAAATATAGATCACGAGGCAACCATAGAGATAAACTACAGAGAAATACTAACTTACGAAAACGAACACCAAGACGACGAAACGAGCAACCAACATCACAGAAATTGCGGAAAAAAAGCAAAAATTATACTCATTCCAAATACACATTATACACAACAGACATACCTAGACACCCTAACACTAAACTCTCCATATACGCAGATGACACATGCATATTCTCAACAAACAATAATCACACAAGACTCAAAAATCACGTACAGCATCACTTAGACTCCATATATGAATGGGCAGAAACTTGGAATATTAAAATCAATGAAGATAAAACACAGGCCATGCTCATAACAACTAAACGCAATAAACCTATTCCAAATTTAAATCTTGAAAACTCAGTAATAAGATGGTCAAACTCTCTTAAATATCTAGGGGTAACCCTAGATAGTAAACCCACTTTTCAAAAGCACATACAAGCAAAAGTAAGCGAAGGCATTACAGCCAAACACGCTTTCTATCCATTAATAAATAGAAATAGTAAAATGTCATTAAAGAATGCTCTATAATCAGATAATAAAGCCCAAAATTCTATATGGAGCCATAGTATACACACATGCATGCAAAACAACAAGAAAAAACTACAAACATTCCAAAACAAAACACTCAGACAAATTGTGAACGCACCTTGGTATGTTCGCAATTCAGACATTCACAACGACCTCAAAGTAGACACAATTAACACATAACTAGCAGGCAAACACACAATATTCTTAGAACCAGTTCGCAACCATACAAATCCAATCATAAGAACACTATTCAATAGAGTTACACACCCAAACAGAACAGTACACCAAAGTTTACTACTCCCACCAGAACACTAAATCACATACACAATACACAAAGAAAAAATTTAAAAAACCAAAAAAATAATATCAATATCATTCTATCTTTAAAATTTTAAAATTTCCAAAAATTTTCAAAAACTCTCAAAATTTCAAAAAGGTTCGTTCTTTTTCGAAAATCAAAATCTAAAAATTTTTCAAAATTTTAAAAATCTTTCAAAAATCCTAAATCACAAAACTAGAATGATTCAATAACAGCTGGGGACGAGAGCATCGCTGATGCCCTAGGCCGGGTTCCCGCCTAAAAACGGGGGTGTACAGGTATTAAGGGACTGCCCGGGGTAGCTCGCCGTATGGGCTCCATGCGTAGAAGTAGAGTCAGGGGGTACACCCTGCGTATCACGTGCAGTTCTTTCCTGGGGTGATCGATTTGGATTTGCGGAGAAATCTGCATAATCCAAATCGATCAGCCTCGCCTAGGTGTCTACAGCAATTCTCTCGTCTGCTCAAAATCGCAAAACAAACAACACTCGCTCCTTCACTAATCGGCACCAATACCAACGAAGACAAATCCCAATGACATCCCAGGAACCAAGTCGATGCATAATTCAATAACTCTACAACACATGGACCAAGACAGTGCAAGAGTGCTTAGTGCACTAGCACGAGGAAAAGGACACTAACTACTACGGTAGCTTCAGTTCTCATTTGATGTTCGCGATGGATTCGTCGAGCAGTGATAGCGGGAAAGCTCAATTTCCTGGCTCATCTGACGAAATGATGGATTGGGACAGTTGTACGCCGTGTTCCTTGGAGGAGCCCGAGGTAGAAATACCAGAGACTCAATACGAGAAAGACGACAACCATCACGATTCCAGCTTTGAGTTTTGTCTAACGGCTTAGGCGGCGATTCTGGATCAGCTCGAAGTTTTTGTAGAGACTTCTCTTGCAGCGATGTTTTCCAATGAAGAGGACGAGATGTCTTTGGAGTTGGAACGGTCGCTGAATCACTCCTTTAACATGGGACTGTTAAAGAAAGGAGTAAGGGAATCGCTGGAGAAACTTAGAGTGCTAAAGGAACTCAAGGCGAAACAGCTCAAACATCTCGGAGGTCTTAGAAAGAAGAATTCGAATGACATCGAGCTTTTGCGAAAGATAGCTGATAAAGTCGACGTGCTACAGTTTCGTTATCGGCGGTTTCTGGAAGATGTCCGGACCGTCGAGGGCGAAATTGAAGTTGTTGAATCTGTCGGTAAGGCGTAATTTGCGATAGCTATATCGTGGATTACGTGTATTCGTAAAAAGATGCTGTTTTTGGTATGCTTTTCCGAAATCGATCCTTTTCAAGGCCAAAAATTGTTAGAAAAAGAAATATCGTTATTTAGAATACTTTACGCGAAAGTTGCTATAGTTTTCGATCGTACGTGTAAAATAAGTCTAGAGATATCGCCTTTTATCGAAAAGAACAGTGTTCGAACGGAAATTTTTTATATATAGATATTTGTGGTTCTGAAAAGAACCGTTTTTATGTCGAGAACAAAATCAAAGCTTTTTGAGTTTATGTTCGATGACAACCTGTAGTTATTTCTCTACGTATGCCGTCTTGGATTTTCCCAATACTCCTATTTTGCTTCTCCAAAGCTTCGGCCTTTTCTCGGCAAAATTTGGACTTTTCGTCACACTCTCGAATTGCGGTCCACAGGCACAGAACTGTTTCTGTGATTTGCTGGTATAACCGAGCTTTCCGATCGACCAATTCGGTCGATTCTACTAAAGCGTCGATTTCTTCGAGTTGCCTGAATCATTAATTATTAACGAATTTAGGTTTGACGGTCCTTATTGGTTAAAATTAAATAAATCAGTTTGGCCGCAGAATTGTTTTTCTGTTGATGAGGAAATTCCGGAACAAAAAATTCACGTTCATTTTAATGTGGAAAAAAATAATTGGAACATCTTTGACAAATTTTCAAGTTTAATAAAATTGCAACGTGTTAATGCTTATTGCAAACGATTTATTTTCAATCTAAAAAATAAGAGTAATCGTATAACAAGTGAGTTGCAATGTAAAGAAATAGATGGAGCTATGATTACAAACATTCCGTACAGAGTTAAATGATTTAAAAAATAAAGGTTGGGTCAGTAACTCTAGTAGTGTGCTCTCTCTGTCTCCAATTCTAGACAATGACATTATTCGAGTAGGCGACAGATTGCAGCAATCAGAATTACCCATATCAAAAAAACATGCAATTCTTATACATAACAAGCATAAATTAACATAATTGATCCTAGTTAATAAACATAACCATCTTTTTCATTGCAGTCCGCAATAACTCTTTTACGCTGTAAGATAAAATGCCTGGCCCATTGCAGGCAGAAACTGTTTTAAAACTAAACCTAAATCTAATCTACCCCTTGAGCGTCTTAAACAATGTCTTCCTTTTTTAAATACTGGCTGCGATTATGCTGGATTCTTTATATTAAGGGACAGGAAATCACCATAGTATAAGCCCATCAAAGCCTATGTATGTGTCTTTGTTTGTATGGCAACCAAAGCGATACACTTGGAGCTCGTAACAAGCCTATCCAGTGACGCATTTTTAGCGTGTTTACGCCGATCTGTCTCTAGAAGAGGTAAACCATTAAACATTTTTTCGGATAGTGGTACAAACTTTACAGGTGCTAACTCTGAGTTAAAGAATTTTTTTAAGGTCCAATCAGCATCTATAAAGTCAAATTTGACAAACGAGGGAGTAAACTGGCAATTTATTCCACCTCGTGCACCAAAGTTTGGTGGTTTATGGGAGGCCGGAGTCAAGAGTTTTAAGACGCATTTGAAACGCGTGATCGGTGACACAATACTTGACCTCGAAGACTTCACTACAATACTCCAGCAAATCGAAGGAATCCTCAACTCCAGACCCATTAGTCCAATGTCGTCCAGTCCTGATGACTTATTGCCGTTGACACCAGGCCATTTTTTGAGTGGAAGACCGTTGGTATCTCTGCCCGAACCTGACGTCACGGAAGTACTGCTAAATCGTCTTAGTCACTACCGACGAATCCAACAGATTACTCAACACTTCTGGAAACGCTGGTCCCGAGATTACTTGTCGAAGCTACAAAATCGACAGAAATGGAGTCAAGTAGCATCAAGAACTTTAGCCATCGGAGACTTGGTTATTGTGAAAGACGATAATGTAACAGCTCTTCATTGGAAGATGGCCACAGTGATCGAGGTATACCCTGGACGTGACAATATAATAAAAGTGATTACTGTGCGGTTTGGTAACGGAACTTGTGCTAAGCGCCCGTTAAGTAAGATATGTCCTCTTCCCTGAAATGACAATTTGCAAACCAATAATATAAGTTAGTACTATTTATTATGTGTTTGTATGCCAAAAACTGTCGTAGATTTGTATTAAAATGTTTTTCAATTAAGTTATCCATAGGTTTCTTTGTAAACTGCTAGATTGTATTCGTTATAAATCTTGTTAGTTAACGTTAAAGTTAGTTCTTTATTTCAATGTTATTTAACTTGTCTTATATTTAAACATATAACTTTGTCTATTAGATTTAAAATTCTTTGTTGAAACAAGTTAATGTTTCAAGGTCGGCGGTATTTACGATCATATACGTGTAAATTATTTTCAAAATTACTGCCATCAATTTATATTATTTGAATACAGCGCCACCCCTACGCGCTGTCCGGAACGAATCGAGATCGGCCCGCTGTCAGACCGCTTTCAGACTAGAAAGCGAGAGTTACGTGTCTCATTTAATTATAGAATTATCAAGAATTTGTGTAAGAATTTTAAAGTTTAATTAGAAAAACATTGTATATGAAGAAGCTGCCTTATTTACCAGCGCATACCCTTCAGAGTCGGTTGTATTTCGAAAACTATGAGAGATACAAAAAACGTGTAAATTAGGCAAAGTTGTGTTTCCGTATTCTGCTTTGACTGCTTTTTAGTAGATTTCGTTGCGATGCGATGTGCCGTTTTCATTTGAACTCAAAAACCCCGCAAAAATTTTCAGCAAAAACTGCACATTTTTTTGTAATTTTGTTATATTTCGGTTATAGAAAGCGATATTTTGAGTCGGTTTGCGCGTGATTGTACGTCTTCATGCCGGTCGTTGATTATTTTCTGGAATTTTGAAATCGGTCGTTTAATAACTGAAATATTTGAGATTATACGTTTCTGTAGTGACGAATTTCGCGATGTTGGTAGGAAAATTTGAGGATCGGTCGCGACCGTTACGAAACGGGCCAATCAGATCGTTTTGGGCGTTGCTATAAAACTGTTTGGTTTCAGTTCCAGCATTGTCAGTACGCTGCTATCACTCTATCGATCCACATCGATTATTGCTTGCACTACGACTTTAAACTTTAATGCAAATAGCCTGTTAGTACGACGACTGTTCCTCTGCGTTTTGGCTTTTTGCATTGACTTTCCGCTAAGAAGTTAGCGTCGACTTGTATTCCACGACGATTTTTCCGCTAAAAAGTTAGCGTCGACTATATTCCACGATGATTTTGAAGATTATCGTGTTTTCACGATACCTTTGTCAGTTTATTTCGGAAGTTCGGTCCCGAAACTCGCGAGGTTATTTCTGATAGTGTTTTGCCGTAGTGTATAAGTTTCGAGAGCCCCATCCTAATCCAACTTATATTCTACACGGTGATTTACTTGGTTTTCGGCCGTTTTGTGTCAAAAGTTATAACAATCTGGGTGCGCTAGTGCTCCTAGGTTATTTCTGCTGGCATAGTTCTCCTTTGGTAGATAACAAAAAGAGAAGAAAGAAGCGACAAAGGGTACGACAGAAAAAGAGGCTACGTGTCGCGTCAAGGATAGCTCTATCTTACGTATTACATTCGAGTAGGACATTGCATCGTCCGCGTAAGGTATCTATCCCAGTTCGTTAGTGACGGCAACGCTGTTGCCGCGCGTGTCTAGCTAATTAAACAATTAACTACTCTTAACATTAATATTTCAAATTGTTTTAAACTCCTTCCAATATTTTCAACTTTTCCCAGTTTTTCAAAACTTTTTCAAACTTTTCAAATCCCTTTAAAGGTCTTCAATCTTTCTGCTTCGCAATTATAGGAATCCCTAACTAATCCAACCAAATTCAAAGGTTTTCAACTTTCATTTTTCGATTCATTCGTTCAAAGGTGTTCAAATTTTGAAACTTTTTCAAATCTTTTCCAAAATTTTCAATTCCTTTTAAAGCTCTTCAACCTTTCGAATCTTTCCAAGTTTTCTGAAATCTTTTCATCATCGTTTTTCTATAATAGATTGAAAGATGGGTAAATTCGTTAGATCACAATCGGTTAATAGGAAAGGTAATCAAGGTAGGAGACTCGCTAGGGTAGCAAACGTTATCGATAGGGCAATTCTGAAAGTAAACATTCGTCGTCTATCTCAAAATGTAGATTTTCACGTCAATAAGCTTCTCGATTTCAAGCGATTGAGTGTACCACTAAATCGTATTGCAAAGGGTGTTCTCGATTTTTAGTTGGAAAAAAATTACGATCCTATTAAGTTGTCTATTAAATTAGACAGGTGTATCGAACCACCTAGGTCCGTCGTTAGGCTTCCTCCGATTAAAAAACTTCTAATCGTTAAACGTCACAGGCCTATCAGAAAAATATCCTCTGATAGTTCCGATGGAGAGAAAGAGGTACCTCCCCGACAAAATGTAGCCTTCGACGACGACGAACGTATTTTGGGTGCGGAAAATATACTTCGAAACGATATTATCATGATGGAGGCTGATAATATTGTTCGAAAAGATGTCGTTTTTGCGTTGCCCCAGGTACGTTTGCCTGCGCCGAAGGCGGTCAGGCCGGATGTCGCTCCGCGTAGGAGACACGGCATTAATCCAAGAAAGAATGCGACGTTTAGGTTAGCTTTGACCCAAGATTCCGAGATACTCTCTAGGATTATTAGTACCAATTTTCATTCTTTGGGCTCTTTGGATTATAGGAATCCATGTCCGAGCTATATTTTTCGAAAAGGAGAAGCGAAATAGGCAGGGACGGATCTATTTGTGTTGTGCTTTCGGCAGTGTGTCTGTGCCTTCTTTGAAAGAGACTCCTCGCGAGTTGATAGAATTGGTGTTGGGTGACGATGCGTTGGCGAGTGAATTCAGAGAGAAAGTGAGAACGGTTAATAGTTTGTTTGCCATGGCCACCTTTAAGACCGGAGGAGATAACGTTTTGACCCGAGTATGAACCGCAGAACATTGGTATTTCGCCGTCATGGGTCAAATATATCATCATTACAATGGCATTCCCGACGCCAACGATTTAATTCATCCCAGATTAAATCATTATTATTTTATCGATGTAGGTGAGGCTATCGCTAAAAGGCAGGATTTCATTGGCGATAGGGTGTCCCCCAAGCTGTAAGGTAGAATCGAGCATATTCCTCATGATAAGAACGAATTTATCAAAAGTTATAGGACCGTAGCCGAAGAGTTGGAAACGATAAGGTACTCGGGGATTGCGACCGACGAAAATTATGCGTTACCTGAATGTCGTAGCGACATAGCGGCCGTTTTCGTCGGTACGGAACCTCCGATGCATGTCGATTTGAAGCTCTATCCTCGCGTTGTACCCGTTACGGACGGCGTCGATGATAACGACGCCGTGTCGGTGGTTCTACATCACGAGATTAAAAACTTGAATTCGTACGCTGATCCGATGCTTTATCCTCTGCTCTTCCCTTGTGGGATATATCCCTTCAATCCCAACCGCATACCCGATCATTTCTTTAGCATTTCTGATCAGTCCATCTCATCAGAAATATCCAAAGACTGCTCCACAGAACAACGATGTTCTCAAGAAACATCTCGAATATCCAGTTTTGCCAACAATTATTCTGAAGATCTGACACAATTACAATCGAAAGAAAACAGTGAAAATCAGTTTTCTGTTGCAATATCACCTGTTCCTAGTACATCCAAGAATACTAAAAACAAAACACCATCGAAATTCTTAGGCGATATATCCCCTCTCCCGAAAGGTCCTGTGTCTTTCAATAAAAGAAGCAAGCAAGATGCACAGATTTTAACATCGGAAGAAAATATGTATAAAATGAAAAATACAGAAAAGAAAAGTAAAAAAACAATTTTGAACTCGGTTTTCAACAAGAAAGAACAGTTGAAAAAAACCATTTCAACGAAGAAAGCGATACCAATTAGAAATGACAAAAGCATAGCTTTAGATGATTGGTCGGAAAGCGATGATGAGTAGAATGTGAGACAGATGAAACCTATTGCGTTGAATTTTTTGAAGGAGCCAAAAAGAAATCTGACTGGATACGCTGTGTTGTTTGTGATTTATGGTTACACGAGACCTGTACAATATACCCCAACGTTTGTAATGTTTGCGAAAGAGGAGAATTAAAAAAGGAAATGAAAACATAACGCTGCTGAATGTATCCTTCACTATTGACGCACTTCTCGCAGATATGGGAGAGACGCCGCATAACAATTATTTAATTTTTATTTTTATATTGTTATTTCTTGCTTTTCTAATGTACTTTTTAGGTATTGAGGTAATTGGGTAGGAAAAAAACTAAAAATTAATGGTCAGGTGTCTCTCCCTCACCAATAAGGCATCTCTTCAACAGGTGTGGGAGAGTCGCCGCATTACCAGCCTTTACTGGTTCACATTTTTCTAAATGTATTTTTATATGTTTGTAACATTTGTTCAACTTTTTTCTATCATAGATTTTTATTTTACCGTTTTCCGTCATTAAAGTGTAATAAAGATTCTTATTTTCATTAATATGATTATTTTATAAAAAGTGCGATAACTCTCCCGGAATTACCCTATATACGATATTAATTTGCTTAAAAGGTCGACAGGTTAGCTTGGTTCCGTGTTTCATAAGTGTAAATTGTCATATACACCCACACACGGAGTGGAACGATGAGAGCCTGCTCGTGGCCCACTCTGCATACGAAATCCGCCATATTATATATATATCGTGTATTTCGTCTGTATTACCAGTAAACAAGGTTCTTTTTAGAACTCAAACTTACAAAGAAAGAAAATCGTTATATCAAGCCAGTAATCTGGGCAACGTAAGAAGAGCCCATATATTCACCAAACAGGTTCTTTTTAGGTCCCAAATTTACAAAGAAAGAAACTTATATCAAGTTCTTTTTAGAGCTTTTTCCTTTATTTCAAGTAATCTACAGTAATCTGGCCCAACGTAAGAAGAGCCCATATTTCCAGTAAAAAAGGGCTGATCAGGACTCAAACTTACTAAGAAAGAAAAATCTTTAAATTATGCTCTTTTCAGAGCCAAAATTTATTACAAAATGAAATCGTTTATGTTATGTTTTTACCTCGATCTTCTAGTCAAACATTATGACGACTGGAAGATTAACTTCAACCCTTGAAACAAACAAACCA
>MU192034.1:0-14386 GCA_016904865.1 Pissodes strobi
TTTATTTCTATAGAAGTAAACTGACATTTCATATATTAATAAATCAAATAACGTTAATAAATTCAATGATCTAAAAATGTCTTTACAAGAATGTGTTTGTGGTACACCAACCATACTTCTTATTACTCGCTTTTGAGCAATAAATACATCTTTCGCCTCTGAAGACGTACCCCAGAAGCACAACCCATACCGTAGTATACTGTCAATCTTTCCATAGTAGACCGAGACTAATTGATTCAAAGAAAGAACCAGTCTTAAATTTCTAAATAAATAGCAGCTTTTGTGAAGGATAGAAATAATTTTTGAGCACTGATCCTTCCAGTTGAGGTGTTTGTCCAATGATGATCCCCAAGAAGTTAACTGAATCAGCAGTCTTAACACTGCCACTGCTCACATTTATATCTATTGACAGATCATTCCGGTTTTGAGGATGATGAAATCTTATATAACTGGTTTTATCAACATTTAAAAACAGTGACTTATTTGAGAACCAATTAGACAAATTCGCCATAATATTATTGCATTTATTTTCAAGGCATACTGTGTTACAGTCACTCGTTACAAAACCAGAATCATCCGCAAATTTTACCAAACTACACTCATCAACACATTTATTTATATTATTATTAATTGCATCTAAGTATACAATAAAAAAGATAGGACCCAACACTGTCCCCTGAGGAACACCTAAATCCACAGTAGCATACTCTGAATTCACACCTTCTACACATACATACTGTTTCCGTTGTTTCAGGAATGATTCTGTCCACTTTAAAGGAGTACCTCTAATACCAATTTTAAAAAATCTTTGCAAAAGCAAATCTTGATCCACACAATCAAACGCCCGACTAAGGTCACAAAAAACTCCAGCCGGACATTCACCATCTTCCATGTGGGAGACGATCTTACTTACTATCAGATCCACGGCGTCCATAGTTGACATATTTGCTCTGAACCCAAATTGATTTTCGCTTATAATTTTATATTTTGTTAAGAACGATACAAAATGATGTAAAAAGCAATATTCAAAAATTTTGGAAAGTGGTGAAGTTAAGGTAACTGGCCTATAATTGCTTGCATTTCTTTTTTCTCCCTTTTTATGTATTGGAATAACTTTATGTATCTTTAATTTTTCAGGAAAAGCACCACACTCAAAAGATTTATTTACTAAATATGTCAGAGGTGCAACGATTTCACTCAAACATCTTTTAACAAGAAAACTAGGAATATCATCAAAGCCAGTTGAATATTTTGATTTGAGTTTTTGATTTATTATTTTTGAAATTTCTTCTTCAGTAAGTTTATTGAGAAAAAACCCTATGCTTTCGGTTCGCGCTTAACGAATTAAACAGCATTAATTTGCTCTAATAAAGAGGTAAATATTCGAAGACGATGATCAGTCTTAAGATTTTAGGAAGACTTAAGACATTCTAATTATCTCTTTAAATTAAAAACATTCACTTGATAAGATTAGTAAAGTAATATTCAAAAACCTCTCATATAATGTCAGATTTAAATTTCTAGATATTATTAAAGGAGGATTAAAGTTCCCTTTTCAATAACAATCATTTACTTGATTCGATTTCTGGATCGCGTTAATTGGGATATTTTCTATAATTAGTCACGTTTTGAGAAAGCTCACTAAAGCCGTAGCCGCAAATGCGGCATTCGACGAACTCCGAGCAAGGGTTTGCCGAACTGTGATCGTGATCAGTGCGTATGGGAAGTTTGCAGTTTGGCAAATCGTTCGGCAACTCGCTCGCCTTTTTTCGCGCAGTGCCGGTAAATTTTCACGCACCAAAGAGGATGAGCGCTCGTCTCGCTGTTGTTCGTGGAGTCATCCACTCGTCCAGACATTTGTAGTTCGCCTTTAACAACATCTGGAGATTCTGAGAGTGAAGTTTTGTTTCACCTTTCTCCTAGTAAGCAAGTGATATTTTGTATTGTGGCATTTTTGCCAAGATTGAATATTGTTCATTATTCAGGTAGGTACTTTTCTTATGCAGCATATTTTTACTTTACTTTTATTAACCTGAAATCTAGCAGGTACCTAGGATTTTGTTTCGAGGGGTGTCTGACCATTTGCGGGATAATAGTCTCTCAGGCCTAAAGTCATAAGAATCCGCTGCAGAACACGACAAAAGCAGCCGCAGCAATTGTCATAGAATCATCGCTAGTCATGTTTATTTTCATCTAAACTTTCTGGCAAACATTCGGCGTTTCCCACTTTTTCGATCGCAGTTCGGCAATGCCCGCATGTTTGGATGAAAAAGCGAACTCCGTTTGGGCAGATTCGGTAGTTGGCGAACATTCGCAGTTCGCCGACTGCCGCATGTGCGCCCCCGGCTTTGAATGTAACCAGAACAACCATCGTAGAGAAATTGTATTCTGGAATTTAACCTATAGAAAAAAATATTATTTCTCTACTTTAGGAGGGGAACTCAGAGAACACTCAAATGGAGCCACAGATAAAAGTTAGCACACATAAAGAAGACATCCTATGTCCAATTACATCACACTGTATAATATATCTGATTTTTTAACAATAAGGATCAACTATTGTTCGTTAGGATTACTTTTTATCGAGACCTATACTCTTTGGGCTACCTGACCTATGTTAAAATTAAATGCCCCAATAAATCACACATGAAAACGCAAAGCATTTAAAAACAAAGAAAATGGATCCGTCAGTTATCATGTCAAGAAGCATTAATGACTAATGCATATGATTTAGCTTACTTAGCGATAACCTAGGCAATTAGTTAGAGAAAGCCTTTTGTTTTAAACTCAGCAACCATAAAACGCAACTACTGTCGCAAGACCTTACTTTGAAATCTCAGTGATGAAGTAGAAATTCATTCGGAATATCTTATTCGACTCGAGAACGCACGAACTCAGAAGACAACTTGAGTGTAGCCACAAGCAAATCAATTAGTGAACTACCATCTATGATCCTCGCTATATTTTACTATGGAATTCTGACCAAAGAAAATGTTTCACATTTTAAAAAGGACGAACTCAGCGGACACCTATTTAATTATAACTACAAGCAAACGTATTAGCCATAACCACTATCACTGCATTTTTTCCGTAATTTAACTATTAGGTAAAGGAAAAAAATTTAATCTAAAAGGGCCAATCTCAGGAGCTCAACTTAACTGAGTATTAAGCAAATCTATTGATGAATAACAATCGTCGAATAATAATTTTAGTCCGAAATTTAACTACTTTAGAAGAGGTGACATTTTTAAATGTAGCAATAGACTGAAATGACGAAACAATCAGATGTCCAATTGCAATATTCCAGAATTAAATTATTCATAAGAGAAAAAAATCGAATTACAGATGGGACCACCCTAGGGAATTAACTTAAATTGAGCCTTGAACAAATCTATTAGTGACCAACAATCACTGGCATTTTTTTCCGGAATTTAATTCGTAGAAGAAATACTTCCCTATTAACTCAGCTACAGACAGAAAATACCGCACAAAAAGACAAACTCAGATATGATTTCTTAAGAACAAGTAGAACAAGTAAGTACTAGCTTTGTAAGACCGGTATCCTACCACAGCGTAGTACCTGGCGTATGTAGTGCTAAATAACGGAAAAATGCATTCACGAAAATACAAAATCTTAGAAACAAAAGGTGATAGATCCATGTGAAGAAGCGCTCACACATATTGTTATGATTATACTGACTTAGCAACAATATAGGCCGTTAGTTATAAAAACTGAAGGACTTATAAATGTGTGCATCCATAAAAATACGTATCATCACAGAACTTTATTATGAAATGAGATTCAGCTCATAAAGCGAAAACTTCGAAATTTCCCACCTTCCTTCTCAAGTCTAGAAGGGTTAACTTAAATATAGCCAAACACAAATTTATTACTGAACAACCATCATCGCAACATTTCATTCCGAGGTTGAACAGGTTAAGGGATATGTTCCATTTCCATTTGAGAAGGAGATAACTCATGAGAGCAGGGTACCCTTAAATCTATAAACAAAATCCACTCCCTTTGATTTAAGTTAGTTCCAAAGCTGTTAAGCAGACTACAGCGACCGGAAAGAAATAATATACTAAAGACACTCTTTCTCTACCTGAGGCTGGAAATTTTTTTGAAATAGCAGGAACATATCAATACTGAAACATACCGACCCCTAATCTATGAAAGTCAGCAGTCCTACACGTGATAGTACAACCTTTACAAACCTACTTTGAACTCATCAATTACCGTTGTGTATTAAGTAGCTTCCAAGTCGTTTGGAGCCGCAAAAATTGCTTTGTGTTTTTCTTTATTGGGAACTCTTGTGTCCCCTCTTTTTTTCTTCCTTGTCTTAGCAATTAATACATCAAGAACATTGAATACATTTATTAAATAAAACGGAATCGGCGAACACATGTTAACATAAAAACAAACCATAACAATTTAATAAGTGAAGAAACAACACACCTTAATTTCCTTACAGCTCAATATGATCATAGGTAAGTTAGGTCCATTTGTTAAACTCTAAATATACTTACTTATGCGACCTTTCATAACTTGTAGTAACATCCAGGACCGTAGTACTTCATATGTACCATTTTAATTCACGAATCAGTTCACCTATTAACATATTAGTCCATAGTAATTGGATGTGATACCTCTCACTTATCGCATGCAATACGAGAGTTATAATTTAGGTATAACTTAACGTCTCAATGGTAACATATTATTGGCGAATATTGGCGAATACTGCCTACATATTATGGACATAGCTGAAATAAACTATGTTATGGACTACTAAAATGTTTAACCTGCTAATTGAACTTGAACTTGAGAAATATTATGTAGGTTAAGGTGATATACCTAATACGCAGATAGAACCTGTCGTTTCACTATTCTCTTGAACCCACGCCAGAATTTGATTCTGTGTAGTGTAGCGATGGTATTACCGATCCTCAGAATATTCAGGGGCAGTGGCTAAGAAGCTACTAGGAGTTCCAAACGAAGAAAAATTAAATTATTGCAAGAGCAGGCTAAGCGGCAATTCGAGCCATTTTCTTTATGAATATAGATTCCCCGTAAAGACGGGCTCTTGTCAAAAAGTAATGAGCTGAGCTCAAAGGAAGGAAGCAGAACCTTTGCCGGAATCTAGTTCTGAGTAGTGTAGTGATGGTGTTACCGACCCTTAGGATATTCAGCTACAGTGAGTAAGGCACCAACAGGGGCTCGAGAAGGAGACAGAAGGAAATATTGAAAGAGGACTCTAAGGGACAGCTGGAGCCATTGGAATTGGATTCAGCTAGGAAAACAATTAGAATACGATTGAGAGATGTAGCTCTAAAAGAAGGTTGAAACAATAACTTGACGTTTTTACCATTGTCTGTGTTTGAAATAATTAACATATTAGTAAACAGTATAGACACTGCGTTGAAATAATATAAGGTTTCGGCCGCCAGTTAGTTTTAGCGTATATTTTGGTTTGGAAAAAGAAAAAATCAGAAAAGATGCCAGTATCACAGTACACGTGATATAAGTGAATATTCCTGTATTGCGGTTGGTATTCTAGAGGGTTCGGAGTTTTATTGATTAGTTTCCATGTACTGATAGTCTAAGGTTAGCCTGTCTATGTGGTTGCCTATATTAAGTTGTGTTTTTATTGAATAAATCCTGACGCGACGCGGCAAATCGTGACATGACGTGACGCGGCCTTGAAAAATCACTCTCATGAAAATATCAATAGTGTAGTAATAAATATGAATCTAAGTTGTTTTCTCGTGGGTAAATAATTTGAATCTGGTTTAAATAGGTTGGTTCAAATTGATTAAAACCGAAGCCAGATATTCTTCATTATTTCTCACTTCAAAACATACCTAATGAGTGAACTAAACAGCAAGTCCATTTTTTTAGTTGTAGAGAAGCTAATTGGAATTTAGTGGCATGGCTCGTTTTAAACCAATCAAATGAACGGATTTCCTAACACTTTTACGCCAGTTCCGCTGACCGCTGATAGTGGACCCACTAACTTTTCGATGCAAAGACTTCGGGCAAGCGTAATAACCGAATGTATCAGAATTACCCATATCTTTACGGTTCAGTGAATTGCTTTCAACATGTCTGGTAGTGCAGTGGTCAAACCCTTTGCTTGGGATACGGGTGGCCTGAGTTCGATACCGGGCGGTGGTAAGACAATTTTTATTTTATTTTAATGTTATGTTTGTTTTTTTTTTAATTGTGTTAGCTTTGGTTAGTTTTTGTTTGTTGCGCCTCCGTAGAGCTCGAGCTTTTTTTTTGTTTACTTGCATTTACTAACAATTTTAATTTTTAGACTTTTCGTTGTTGACCAGGGGGGGCAGTTCCTTGAAACCTTATGCAACCAATGGTTATGTTTGTTTTTTTTTCTATTTGGGTTAGTTTTGTTTTTTTTTGTAGGTTGCGCTGTTGCGCGTAAAACCCTTTTAAATGTGTTAGCGAGATATAATGAATAAGATGATACCTACCCTTAAGGATGCGGCCAGCGCAACATGTGTGCTCCGACTTGCTCCTCGGCGTGGGAGTGGGTCAATTACTTACTTTTGACCAGGGCGCCACCAGTTTGAAGTATCCAAATCCGCAGATCCAAACAGGAAGATCCTCGGTCTTAAGAATCCATAAGGGCGATCCAAATTGACGATTATCCGCTACGCAAGGGCGATTTAAAATCCAGACGACTGATAAATACAATTGTTTGGTTGATGGATTTCAGAGCAAATAAAAAAACGGTCACGTTCGTGCAGGTTTTAAGTTTATTGGCGTTCGTTAGATTTGACAGTAACGTGTCGTCATATTACTTCCAATAATCAAAATTATATAAATATATAACAAAAGGTAAAAGAGCTCAATGGGAAACAAATAATAATCTATATGCTCATAAACGTAAAGACAGTAATTTGAATTAAAATTGCGTTATACTAGAAGTGAATTAGATAAGAGTGATCGAACAATTATTAGCTACGCTTTAGCTATAACGGAAGTAACAATATAACACCAAATGATTACGAAAGATCAAATCAAGTTCAACAAATTAATCAACAATCACAGTTATCCGTCTAATAGTAGCTACTAAACTTTGGGCGCGTTTACCATGGTAGACGACTCGCAGTTGTACATGAATAAACCTTACTGATTCAGATTATAAAATACCGTTATGTAAAATTATTTAAACTGAATAGTCAATAAATCAGAACGACAATGTTGATCATTTAACGCAATATAAATCAAATTGTAAGATCAAAGAAAGGTAATACATAAAAAAAATGAGCATTAATAGAATCACACTAGTAGATTCAGCAGTTAATTAGATTTACCTAGGTAAGCTATGCTTACACCCAAACAGTACCGAGTATAGCTATATCAGTACCACGCAGAAAACTAAACACGCGATATGATACAACGCCGGAAAAACTCTAAAACACGCAATCTAATATGCGCTGAAAAATATCAAAAACACGCTGAAAATACACGCGTGAAAATATCAGTGACACGCCACTAACATTATGCCGAAAAGATCACAAATATAACCTAAACTTATCTTAACTGGTCTTCGCCGATATCACCTACGGCCTTCTGCACGCGGACTTCAGCTATGCACCTTGGGACCATAAACTCTCAGTGGTATTTGAGGTAATCCCCATACCTCTATGGCTACAGTTGGTACCAATAACACACCCAACTGTATTGACTGGCAACTACTTGGTCAGCTACTCAAATTTTCTCCAAGCAAAGCTAGCTCCAACAACAATAGCTTGCTCCAGATACACAACTCCAAGCACAACAGCTCCAGCCAAAAATAATAGCTCCAGTAAACTGGCTCCGGATAGAAATGGCTCCCAGTAAAATGACTCCCCGGAAAACTGGCTCCCGTACAAAGAAAAAAACCCTAACTACTTAGGGTTTTTCGATGGTAACGACGAATCGGGGAGCAAACGCTCTCTTCTACAGACATTCCTCGAAGAAGGGAACGGCGTACTTTGTTCCAGAATACACTGCACGTGGCGAGTTACTAATCCAATCTTGACTTTAGGCAAAAACCAGCCCATCCACAGTCAAGCCATAAACTACGCCACTCTCTATCGCCCGAAAAAGTAATATTCCCCTCAGGGTGAATTAAAAATTCTTAAACTTTTATCAGACATATATACGCACTACCTCTTAAGAAGGTTTTCTGAAGAAAGAGGACGATATCAAGCCAAAAACGACTAACTAGCTCGTGAAATTCGATGTTAAAAAGCTAGAAAAAAAACTCGAACCATAAGCCCGTTCCACACTGTCCTGTAATCAAACGCAAACTACAGCAGCCGATGTCGCCAAATTTACTAACATCTACAATATGCAATGAAACGTATCTAAGGCTGTATGATATTATACATTGCTGGCAGAACAAAGAAATCCAACGATAAATCCATCATCGACAATGACCAGACAACCAGCAACTATCTCGTTCCGGCCGGCGCCGGCGTCATTCACAATTTCTAATATCCAAACTGTTCAACGCATTCAGTCGATTCGATCATAAACGTACCTTTAGCTCCAGTCGGTTTTTTTTTCCTTGCTAAAATCAAGCAGCAAGCAAAGTAGTTCGAGCAACGTTGCCAAGTTAGGGAACATACGCATTTAATAACATATCTTGACTGCGTAATTTTAACGCGAAAGCGAAAAAACAGTAGTTTAATCAAAACTCACGATAGCACATCAATTAATTATGTATTTTCCTGTTGGCCTAAATCGCAACCACGTAAAAATTACAGGGCGAACACTTTGCCAATTAAACATCTGGCAACGTTCCAAGAATAACCTTTTCATAAAACATTTCGATATTACACTCGTCCGTAGGCAACCAACAATTCTTTTAAGGTATACTTACGCCGAAATAAGAAATCAGTCGCAAGGTATTAAGGGTGGAATCATTGATTTTATTCGACTTCTATCTGTTACATATTCGTGCTAAATTGTTATGTAACAGCGCTCCCGTAGCGAAAGTGCTCGAGTTTTTTATTGCTTAATTGCATTTATTAACCATTTTAATTTTAGGTTTTTCGTTCTTGTGAACAGGGGCAGTTCCTTGAAACCTCAATTGATTTCCAGTTCTTTTAGGTTTTTTAGCTTCGTTGGGGTTACTAGAGAGCAGACTCTGGAGAGCATAGTAAGTGAGTGAATTGCTTTCAACAGGTGTGGTAGTGCCAGAGAACATCTACTGTTCTCTGGTAGTTCGATTTCCGTCGGTGCCAAGACATGTTTTTGAAGTGAAACTTCTTAACGCGCGCCGGGAGTAAAATTTGAAGGTCGCGAACACCGCGGGCGAACGCAGCGGGCGACAGTGGATGAGCGACACGGCCTGGCGGAAGAGAAATATGAGCATATTCTTATTGGGATATCTTTGTTAGTTTACAAGATAAAATATGAGGTTTGCTCTATTACCTTGTGAAGACATAAGCGAAACTTTTATGAAGAATGGTATTTTTTAATTTAGGCCTTCCCTTTTTATTAATCGGCGGGCGGACGCAGAACGACAGACGATGAGCGACACGGCCGCGGCCCCCGGCCTGGCCGAAGAAAAATATGAGACTATTGTTTTTGGGATATCTTTGTTAGTTTAAAAGATAAAAATATGGGATTTGCTCTATTACCTTGTCAAGACATAAGCGAAACTTTAAATTGAGAGGTATATTAAAAAAAACACTTTTTAACCAAATCCGAGGCTAGGGCATTAAAGTTTAAAAGGTTTCACTTCTGATATGCGCATATAGTGCACACGCTTTTTTACTTTTAATGCTATGATTTTTTTTTATTTGGGTTAGTTTCGTTTCGCTGCGCCCCGGAGAGAATGAAGTGAATGGAGGACCATTCGTGAAGTTAACATACGATTGTTCTGATTGCTCCAAGAATGCATCATGCGGCGATGTGAATTCTCGCGTTCTTGTTTCTAGGTTTTGCGTGGTCTACATTATTACACAAGGTGGAGCGATGATTGTTCGGGAAATTTGAGAGCTCCGTCTGTCTGCTCCCCAAAATCTTGTTCACTACTTTACACCCTGGAGCCAGAAGTAGACCACAGGGTGGGGCTTCAGAGTTGCGTGCGCATTACATTATTGGCAAACGTCATATCTTTGGGGTCTAGCGAATTACTGCCATGTCGTCTCATAATCAGTGATTGGATGCTGTACCTGTCATGTTTTTTTTTTTTAACATTATTTATTAACATTTATTTGTCGGAGTTTGTGTCGGTAGCGCCCCCGTAGCGAGCGAAGCGAGCGGAGGGCTATGCGTGAAGCGTAATATTAGACATTGTTATCAACAATATGATTCGCGGGCATCTCTGAAGCTGTCTGGTGGCTCAGTGGTCAAAAACTGTGTTTGTCATATGACGGTCCGGGTTCGATTTCCGTTAGTGCCAGCCATGTTTTTATTTTTTTAAGGTCATGTTTTTTTATTTTCGTCTTTATATTTGTTAGTTTGGGTTAGTTTTGTTTTATTGCACTCTCCAGCGAGCAGAGAGAATTGCATGAAGTGAAAAAAATACAAATGTAAACATTGTGCTGCGCGCGCCAACAGAAAAATAGAAAACATACCGCTTTCTGAAGACGCTAGTTGAATGAATTGATGTCAACTGGTCTTTTAGTGTAGCTGTCAGATTCTGCGCTTGTGATGCGGCGGCCCGGGTTCGATTCCAGTGGCAAATATGTTTAAAAAAAATTTAAGGTATGTGTAAAGTTTTCTCTTCATTGTGGGCATGCCTTGAGTTAGTCTTCGTTAGAATTTGCTGGTTGCGCCCCCGTAGCGAGCAGGGAGCGGGGGCCATAGCGAAGCGTTAAATTAACAAAGCAATTTGGCAACATTGTTAACATTTGCGCTAGATATATCCGCTCCTCACTGAAAACTAGCGTCTCGCCGCTGTGGGTAGCTTGATCCCGACTTCTGCCAAACGGCACGATTTATTGCAATAGTCTGGGGCTCATACTAAATTTTCGATGCGAAACCGTGCATGCGCAAAGGCGAAAAATAGATATTATTATGGCTTTGCATGGCCATCCGCTCGCTACGGGAGCTCAATCAATAAGAACTAACCAAAACTAACCCAAGGCTAACCCAAAATTAAGTAAAAAAAAGTATATTAATAAAAAAACAAACATAACCTTAAAAAGGTAAACAAAACATTTGGCGTGACCGACGGGAATCGAACCCGCAGCGCTGAAATTACAATCAGAACCTCTGCCTACTACACCACCGAGACGTTGAAAGAATTTCGCTAGAAGGTAAAGACATGGATAATTCCGATGCATTCGGCCATATTACACATGCACGGCTTCTCATCAAAAATTTAGTAGGAGCCCTAGACGCTAGTCGTTTTATGTAAAGCGGCTAATTATAGCTCCCGATCCAAGACTGTTGTCAAACTTAAAAAATTTCTTCTTGATTTTGGTTATCCGTGGGTTAGTTAGCACCTGATTAGTTTCCTTTTCTGGCGCCCCTGTGGCGAGCGAAGCGATCGGAGTGCCATGCGTAAAGTGAAATATGACATCTCAAATGTAAACATTCTTGGATCCTGCCGCCTCTGATTTATGGCGATACATGCCAAGAGCTTAATGCGATCCTTTACGGTCCTACGCCACTGTGGTATATCAGCCGCTTCTGATTTGTGAATTAACGTCGCTTTAGAGTAATGTTAACTCTTAACGCATAGCCCTCCGCTCGCTTCGCTCGCTCCGGAACGCAACTAGACAAACTAACTGAAGCTAATCCACTTCCCCAATAATTCGTAGAACTCAATCCAAACAATACAACCAAACATTTTAAACACATTAAAATTTTACAATGGAAAGAATGGGAAGTGTATCATCAAACCGTGGAAGTTTGATATCGTTTGTAAGGGATGAGAATCGCAACATAATCATCCTCAATGAAACCTGGCTAAAAGCTAATCAAAATTTAAGCTAAAATCCTTTAAAATAATTATACAGGATAGAGACGATGGTTATGGGGGAATTGATATCAACTTTTAGATCATTAAAAATGATCCTTACAACATTGATGAGCCCTTACAATACATAATAATTATTAAAACTAATAATTAAATATTATTAATATGTACTCTGTCCCCAAAACAGAGTAAACGAAATAACAATAAAAAATATTTTTAATGCCTTACAAGGTCCAATCATATTAATGGGCGATCTCAATGCCTTACACCAAGCGTGGGGCGCTTCCTACAGTAATCAGAATGGAAGGGCACTAACAGAATTTCTCGACGAAAATGAATATACTATACTTAGTAATGGAACTCCCACGGCATTTCATCATTCAACACCTAATCCACTAGATGTTACTATCATTGACCCTGTACTATAAGTCCAAGTTTTTGAATCCTATGAAGCTAGGAAGTTTGCTAAGGCTGATTGGGACCACTTTTCTAATTTACCATTTATAGACACAATTAACTTACGCAATGATATCTTTTGAACAAATTAAACAATATATGAATGCTGCAGCAGAACAATCCATCCCCAAAAAAGTGAAAAATAGGCCAGGTTTAATTAATAACCCGTGGCGGGACGAGTGTCCTCTAATGATAAAAAAAAATGCAATTGAAAATTTTAAAGAAAACCCTAACTTAGAACATTATATATCAGCAAAAAAAAATATTGCCTTCTGCAAAAGATTTTTTAAAAAGAAAAAAAAAAGAAAAGTTTATTCAATTCTGTGGATCGTTAAATAGACATTCAAACTTAACCTATGTATATAAGAAAATAAAGGCTTTTAGTGGATCAAAAGTAGTGCCAAATGTACAGATAATAACAGACAATATAAGGATACTCTCAATATCTTAGCCATAACTCACCTTGACCCCGAATTTTAACTCCTACAACCCAACCCAGAGAAGCTGGAACCTTTTACTATACGAGAACTCAAATTAAGTCTTCAGAACAAAAAAAAACGAGTCTGCTAGTACTCGAGACACTGTTGTGTAAACATATCCTATAATGACATCGGTTGTAGAAAAATGACACCAGCACGTTATGTTCCCAAGCGGTCACCCATCCAAGTACACGCCCGACGTTGCTTAACTTCAGTGATCGGACGAGAACTGGTATTTTCAACGTGTTATGGCCGTTGCCTATACATTTTAGCTTGTTTATAGAATAAAAATTAGGTTTAATAACAAAGTTTAAATAATTAATAAATAACACTTTTGACGGTTCGTTTAATTTAAAATATGCTTCTTTATCGTCTAAAATCAGTTTAAAACGAGTTTAAATGGCAAAATTGTATAATAATACCAACGTAGCGGCAGGCATCGGTTTACATATTTCCGTCCCATTTGCCGAGATTTACCCTCATACCGCCGCGTATGATGTTTACACATAAAAAACTCTGCCCCAGGTATAGATGAAACTACTTATATGATAATCCGTAAATTACCAAACAAACTTATGGAAGCACTACTAAATATATTAACAAAACCCTCGCGGGAAGCCCAATTCCAGGACCAGGGGTTGTCCCCCTATTAAAACCAAACAAAGACCATAATAATATCGATAACTACATTCCCATAATTTTGTCCTCATGACTTCTGAAAACATTAGAAATTATAATTAAAAAGATATTGAGCGAGTCTGCTAGTACTCGAGATACTGATGTGTAAATATATCATATATCGACATCATCGACATGAAAATCTAATGCCACCTTAGGCTGCGTGACGCCTGAATATAGGCAACCACGTATTTGGAATTGGTAACCTGGCGTTAGAAAGAACACATTTACACTAAGATAGCCTGCGAAACACATTCCCGTCACAGATACCGCCTGACGTGCGTTAAATTTTTAACGTTTACATTAAAATGAGTAATACTACACTTAACGCATAGCCTTCCGCTCGCTTTGCTCGCTACAGGGGCGCAACGAACAATAATTAGCCAAAACTAACCCAAGGCATGCCCAAAATCAAGAAAAAAGCTTTTTACAAATATAACCTCAAGAAAATAAAAAATAGGATTAAAACTAACTGTAAAAATCAACGCGAGCGAAGCCGCGGGTAAAAGGGTTATATGTTGTATTATGTTTTTTACTATACTCTTGAAAATATCTGTACAAAATTTCATGATTATCGGAACAGTTTATGCGTGAAAGCGTAAGAAACAAACACATTCGCATTATTTATAATATTAGTTAGGATTCTTTAATAATATTTACTGGCAGCTGCGGAGTGGATTAATTCACTGCATAAATTCGACACGGAGGTCTACATAGCTTCTATCTTTACAGATATTGTCGCGAGTAATTTTTGGGGGTAGCGCGTTTTATTTAAAGAATTACTTCTCAGAGAAGAGCCTCGTCGCGATTAGTACAATGACGGGGTCT
>MU192034.1:14396-26542 GCA_016904865.1 Pissodes strobi
TCGCGTCACGTGGGGTAAGAAGAGATGATAAAGTAAGCACGTTTAGTTTATAACAATAACAATGTATTAACGATAAAACTTTAACAACAATTATTGGTCAGAGAAAATGAGATTCTATTATACCCGATTACTACGGTGCGCATGTTTTCTCGATTTGAGGTACTGTTTATAGGTCTTTGTTTACTGTCTTATAATTTATAGTTTTTCTTAAGGGCTGGGTTTTATTTAAGAGCACTAAGAGCTTTCACTAAACTTTTTAACTGACTATTTAGACACTGACAAACTTCTTGTCAAGACTTTACTATGGAGGTTGTGCAACCCCTGGCCCTAGCAGTCGTCAAGTAACTAACCGGTACCAGGTTGGGTAGGAAAGGAATTGAACCTAAAGCAGTCGTATGACTAACTCTAGGAGCGGATAGAACCCAGAAGGCAGTCGTCAAGTGACTAACCTTGGGAGCTGGAGGTGAGATCAATGTCTGCCGAACTGAGGATTCGGTAGCGTATTTATATGAAACAAAGTGATGATCATTGCATGCATAAGGTTCAAAGTCGCTCCCGTTGATTGCTCGCGTTGTTTATAGTTTGCCTTTAATGTTTATATAACAATGTTCAAGTTCAAACTTGCAACAGGGTGATATTTGTTTAGTAGCTTATGCATTTTAGTAGATTACAATATTAAATCAGCTTTGAATCACGTAACGCCTTATTATATAATAATCTATTCAACTTAAAAATACCTACTCACATGATAAACCTTATTTATAATATATTACAGAATAGATCCCTATACTGCAGAAATAACGATGGCAAGTATTTGGGCCTCACAATAGTAAATGCAGGCTTACCACAAGATTCCCCACTTTACCTTTTAATATTTATATGAAATAATTATTTGATATACTCCCTGCGATTGATGGTATGGTGAGATATGCGGATGACTTGATCATTGTTACAAGAGGGACAAACCCAAACGAATTAAAAAACATAATAACAAGCAAGAGCTTGTATAATAACCTGGTTAGAAAATAATAATTTTATACTTTCAGCTGAAAAGTGCGAAGCCATGTGCTTCTCTAAAAACCCCAAAAAATCAACATTTTACCAATCAATTTGAAAACCTAACCACCCCCTTTAATATCGATACTAAATACCCGGGTATATACCTGCAAAAGAACCTTAATTGGAACAAACAAAGCTGGGAAGGGAATGAATGTTATTAAAACTTTCTGTAGGTTCTCATGTGGTTCAGACCCTTATGACCGCTAATGCTATTATTAAGTCACACCTAGACTATGGAGCTATTTTTTCCAACCCAACAATAAACAAATTAGACCAGCTTAATTCCATTCATTTTCAAAGCCTGAGAATAGCACTTGGCTGTATGAACTCTACCCATACTAATGCCCTACCGGCGGAAGCATCGGGAGTGAATTTGGATCACAGATGAAAATATTTAGCCATAAAATTCATGGTTAAAGTAATACGTATCAATAACCACACTTCCAATTATAAGAAAACTAAAGCTTTTTTGTATAAAAATGCAGGATACTGGCAACATAGAGAAGCCCCTTACTTAGTTCAAGCTTATGATGGTAACAATACCATAGCAAAATAAAATATACAAATCTGATAACTACCCCATTTTCGAGATTGGACTACAATATCAAATTAGAAATATCCCAACTATAAATTTAAAGTCAGTCAATAGATAAATACAAATATTTTTATACCTTGGTATATACTGATGCGTCGAAGAACTCACTGAGAGTGAAATTCGGGTACACATTCCTAGCATTTGGTTTAATTTCTCTTCTAGATTACCAAAAGATATTTGCATTTGTTCAGCGGAAACCATAGTCATACAGGAAGCAATAATAGTGACCATATGGAAAAACCTAAAAGAAGCATGCATTCTTACGCACTCTAAAAGTGCACTGGAAAAACTTAATAAAACAAAACCAAGTACCAAGGACGACTTTAACACCCTTCAAACGAGAAGATTACTGCTTATGGCTAATGATCTGGATATAGATATCAAAATAAGCTGGATACTAGGACACGCACAAATAACAGGCAACGAAACTGCGTAGAAACTGGCAAGAATAGGAAGAGACCTTAATATACCCAAAAGTATAGAAACAAATAGTTTAGAGTTTGTACCCATTATCAAAAGGAACATAACTGGGCAACATAATAAGATGGAGGAAGGTATACTGGCCCACAACGGAAAATTCTATGGTGAAATTATTAATGCATTTCCAAATGAAAAAAAAAAAATGGATCAATGCTATATGGATCGAAGGCATATAGTGACCATAATTAGAATGCGTACAGAACATTGCTTGACGGGATTGCATTTATTCAGGATTGGAATAAAAAATTATCCAAATTGCGAGTGTGGAAAAGTACAAGATCTTTTCCACATCTTGTTTGTATGCCCAATTTACAGAGTTTAGGGATTTTGCATCTATGAGGAACTTTGTAAAAAAGGTTTAGTAATCCCCTTAAATATTATAACAGTTTTAAATAATCTTAATGACCACATAGTTCATATCATAAACAAATTCTTAAAACTAAATAAGATAATGTTTTAAAGATTATTACCCTTTATAACCATACAATCTTATTTTTTAGACAAACATACTCATCGAGTTTCACCCATCTGACCCATCCTATCCTGCGCAGTTTTACAGTGTGACGTATTACCTGTGTTCTATATGTTACCAGTTACCACTAACATCCAACCTTAAGAAACATATAGCAGCTTGTAAATGTAAAAGCACTGAAGATAGTGGTGGGGATATGGTCCTGAACCAGACAACCTGGTCTGTTGTCTGGTTCCCTAGGGAGCGGAGCTATTCAGCCAAACAACAACAATAACATTTACAAAAAGAAACAAACATTGCAAGCTACGGGGGCTCACAGAACTGGGACTAACCAAAACTATACCAAGTCATATCCAAAATGAAGAAAAAATACTTTTTACAAACATAATCTTTTTAAAAAATGGGCGAGTCTGCTAGTACCGAGACGCTGATGTGTAAACATATCCTATATCGACATGCTCAGATATTTGAGCAACCCTCGTAAAATCACTGCGCATGGTTATGATCTCACAGCCGTTTACACATTTTCGTCTCCTTCCGCATGCACATTTCCGTCCCATTTGCCGAGATTACCCTCATACCGCCGCGCGCCGCGTAAGGTGTTTACACATGAAATTAAAAAAAAAAACCGACAGCAACTGAACCCCGGGCCGCCGTATCAGAGGTCCAGCATCTAACCACTGAACCATCAGAGCACTCCCAGACAATTCATTGCACTGCAAAAAATCGGTAATGGTTGAGCGAGCGAGTTCGAGATGCGGCTCCCCACAGCGGCGAGACGCTAATATCAAATGTCAATGTCAAAAGCGTTTTGTTTTTACCACATACCACTTCTAGGTTTTATGTGTTTTTAACTTTAAAGCTGGATTTATAGATTGACATAACATAAGCATAGCATAAGCATAAGAAGTTAAACATTCATATTTAAGTTAGGCAATTTATAGATCGACATAACATAAAACACAACATAAGCTTGACATAAGAAGTTGACCAATATTCAACTTCTTATGTTATGTGCTTATGTTCGACCAATGAAAACACAGAATTTTAATAATATTTACCTTTTGAGAGAATGACATATGCGATGTTCAATAAAATTTGGCGTTTTGGCTTTATGAGTGCTTGTTCTTTTTGAGAACGGTAAGGATTTATAAATTAATGTACATAAGACTCTATAATATACTTCTTTAAAACATTTTAAACAAAATTATGAAATTTGTAAGGTTAGTATTTTCGATATACGGCTCAGGCGCAACATAGCACAAGCCCATTTTATAAATCAACCATTTCTTGTAATGTGCTTATGCTATACTATGTATATGCTATGCTTATGTTATGTCAATCTATAAATCCAGCTTAAACGTCAACGTCGTCAACAAGCGAACGCGAACGGGTTTGTTTGAAATTCAAATTTTGATTTCACTTTTGCAATTTTTTTATACTATAATACTGACTGTCTTGTGTCTTCTTTCCATCTCACAGCCATTCCTAGTACCTACTTCTGAGTAATCATTGTTTCTAGTCGGTGCGTGCTACATTATTAGTCTTATTAACAGACGGTTGAGAAAATCGTCATAATCTAATTTTGATTTTTAAACTGAATGTACTTTTATATATGCCTGTAGATAGATGATTTTTTATCAGCTATAGTTATAACGTTGGTAAGTACGAATAATCTAATATTAAATCCATATCAGTGAAACTGTCTTTCATCCAGCTCAAAATGTGGTTAACAAAGTGAGTTTGTTTTGATTAGTTTTTGTTAAATTTTTCTACCCGCCTGTATTGTTAAATCACTTCCATGTATTGTTAATCTATCACCCATTCCTACAGCCTACATAACTGATATATTTACATTTATATCTAACATAAAGCAGCGTACCTGCAGTGGCAATACTGTCATATAATAAACAGCCTATAGAAAAAATGGAGCACTAGAATCAGGATAATTAGGTCCACAAATTGTTCTTTTGTACACAACAAAAATGTGAGATATAGTCTAGGTACTGGTGCACCAAAACAAGATGTCAAATGATATTCGTGAGTGGATATGCATTATTCAAAGATAAGGTTGGTTGATTCTATCCCTCAGCTTATTTATATGTTTGTTTACATATGATCAGAACCCATTTGTACAAAAATACTCATTACAGAAAAATTTTCCAACGTGGTAAATCTTATGGTAATTCAATAGTGATTTTTTAAAACTAATTTAAAGCTAGCAATTGACTGGTATATTGAAAAATCTTCATCACACTTACTTATTGCCATTTTTCATAATGCTGTTAATAGGAAAATTGTCACCATAAACAGTACCTATGATGCTGATAAAGCATTAAAGCTTTAAATAATCTGACACTGATGGGACTGTTCAACTAACGAGTGTTTATTGTTGTTGAATAGGGAAAAGTTTGCACCCTTTGAACTAAGGCATGCTTTAATACCAGATCCCTTGGACAGATTAACTGGTACAGAAAAAGTACCAACTTATTCTGCCATAAATTTTTTTTTTAGTAAGTAATAATGCCATTTTTACACTGACAATATATTTGTGAATTAATTCATGAAGTCACTTTGTGAAGAAAATTAACAAGTGTAAACCAACACATTCACATCAAATCTTGGTTGGTTCTTCGCGAATTTATTCACATAAATAGAACATGTTCTATTTTTCAGAAATTTTACTGTGAATTCATTAGTGTCTTTCACAAAAACTAAAGTAATGTGAGGTAATAAATTATATTTTTTGTATTAGGTTGCAGATATTAACTCTTTGTTGTTGTTTATAAAATACCATTTATATTTAAATATTTTAAATAATAATATGTTCAAGATGCACACGAAAACAAAGTCTTACCATATAACCTAAAAAATTTTTTGCTTTGTGGGGCTGATGAACTACCAAAGCATTTGCATTTGCAGGCTAATTCATAAAGAAATTGACGAATAAATTCGAGAACTAATTCACAAATAAATTGCCAGTGTAAAACTAGCATAAGATTAGATGAGCAACAACTCTTAAGATTTTTAAAAATTTTATCTTTGAACTTTTAATCCAACTAGAACCGTACACACAAAGTGAGTTTTTCAATTATTCTACATAAATCTTTGTAACTGCATCCTTTAAAATTGTATATGTCACTCTAATACTATATGTCATTTTTAAATTTGTAACTTTGTCTTTTAATCTCATATCTCATAAGGCCTGTTCATTTGGCTTTGTTCAACCTGCTCGGAAAATCAAAGAAATAAGCTTGGAGCAGAACATGAATGCCATAACTGCACTCCAAGCAGATATTTCCTGCTCAGATGACTTCCTAGCTTGCTACCCCAAATGAACGCACTTTTTGTTAAGACAGCATGTAGATAGAATATTTTATATATAGGGGTATTTTTCTCAAAAGAGACCACCATGCCTTTCAGCCTTTCCAAATTTAAAAAGTGGGGTCATATTATTATTTCATATTCCGCGGTTTTTGTTGATTATCTGCCATCTTTCTGCTTTTGCTCTAACTGCTCCACCTCCAGATTAGGTGCAAGTAGAGCATGATCTAACTGATCTCGAGCACAGTGCTCCATCCCAAGTGAACTAAAAAATATCAGCTGCCTGAGCCAAATGAACATCGATCTCCTGCTCCAAGCTGCTTAGAGTAGTGAGAGCAGACCAAATGAACAGGCCTAAGTATTTCAACTATTTAAAATAATCTTTAGTTTTTTGGATGACTGGTGGATTTGTACTTAAGACAATTGTAAATATTTGATGGCACTCGTTTCAAATTTGTATTTTCGTATCTTTTACTGAATAAAGAGATTTTTTAATTGAATTGAATTGATTAATTTTAAAAGTCCTGAACTCCCTTAAAAATCTTGACGGTAGGTAATAAATGTACAGAGAGTTGAAGTCTTGCAAGAAATTCATCACAATATAAAATACCATTAACAATTTTGTAATATTGAATATCACATATTTCCTAATGCTCTTGAATATTTTTTTTATTGTATGTTTTTTCAACTTCTGCGTAATTGATACTTTCCACCACTTTTCCACTCTTGAATGCTAAATATCTTAAGAATTTACCATGCACCGAATTTAGCTTATTTATGTGTACTTGAAAGTGGGGAGTCCAGATACAAACTAAATTTCTCATGTGAGGTCCTACAAAAAAGTGTAAAATAACTTAATAGCTCCAATTCTTTTGAAATCCTTTGTATTCAAATTCAGAAATCCTAACATTTTCAAAGCCTTATTGTTGCAATTTTCAATATGACTAACAAATATAAGTCCAGTATCAAAGAGCACCCCAAGATTTTTTGTGACGTCGACCTGTTTGATAATATCATTTATCTTGTAGTAATAATGAGAGTCAATGAGTGATTTGCTAAACATGATAACTGCATTTATTTGTATTCAGAATCATTTTGTTTTGAAGACACCACTCATTGGGACTGTTAAGATCTTGCAAACTAAAGTGATCTGTAGGACAATTATTAACTTCACTGAATATTTTTATAACAAACATTGTTAGCATATATATTAAAAAAGCAAAGGTGCTAGGCGAGCCCTCTGTAAACCACCATATGTAACAAAATTGGATGTGGACAGATAATTTCTAATCTTTGCTATTTATTGCCTATTTGATATATAAGACTCAATTAATTTTGTCAACTGCATAATTTGCTGATGGCAGCCTTTTACATATTACTGCACCATGATCATTCCAGTTTAAATTCTTTTTCATAATTAGACCCACAAGCTTAATATTATTAACTTCTCTGCATGCTGAATTTTCAATGTAAATTTATTATTATTTTTGGTTCTGTTTTGTTAATGTACAAAATTAGTTTTACTGGTTTTAAGAAGTAAATTTTTATCCGATCGGACGAAAAACGACACCTTTCTCACCTTATTATTAGCTATGGCTTTGTTAAAAACATTTTATGTTAAAACAATAAAGCAATATTTGATTTGATTTGATTTGATTTCCGATGTGTTTTCTCACCGCAAAAGTCATAATTCCAGTATATTGTAGTCGTTGCTTGGCAACATGCAATAACTGTACAAGAATAGAAAATAACTGTCCGGGAATATAACATTCCCGTTCTAAGCCGGGAATGTAACATTTCTGTCTTATTCAAACGTCTTGTTTGTCAGATCTGACGTCTATCAAAAGTAACATTTAGCTGTAGTTTCCGTAGGCACGTAATAAACTTCAAGCTCGCTCGATGCTCTATTTTTATAAGTACGTATTCTAATTAATTTCGATCGGATAAAAAATAGTATGTGCAAGTCGTAGGAAAAGCACATTCCTGGACTCCTGTGTCCAGGAATGTTTTACTTTTCCTCCTAGTTACACAATATACTATTATATCACAGAATTCTTGTAATCTATTTGCAGCAGAACTTGCTATTTCAAGAGATTTATTTTCATCTTTATGAGACACAATTATTTTATTGGGGTTATATTGGCAAACTACACCACAGATACACTCGGAGTGCTAACACCTATATATTTCTTTAATTTTTTTTTAAAGGTTTTAATATCCCAATTATAATGATGAATCACACTAGAATTCTTTTTGTTTAGAACTTGTGTGTAAAACTTAATGTGTTATGCAGACACGGAGCTACCTTCTTCGACATTCTCTATTCTCAGGATATTGCTTCGTTATTATTTCCATCTTTTACATCCAACGATATCCGAGAAATGTCTTTTACTAGCGAATCTGTTCTTCAAAATTGACTGGGCAATTTCTGGACCGTTATCTTCAACTCCAAATTACCGGATTTCCTCATAAAGAGTAGAATCTAAAAATTTCCATTGCATTGAGAGTCAGTTGTCAATAATGCAGGGGCATATATTATTGATTAGTTTTTTATTATTTATTGAAGAGATAGTAAAAAAAAAAGATTAAAAGTATCATGTCTGTCCTTAATAAAATAAGGCGGAATTGGGATTTGAGTCATTAATATGTAAAAGGTTACTAATTTTTTTCATTTCTCGAATGGCTTTACTGTAAATTCCATGAAAATGGTTTGGCAGCTGCAGTCTTTTGGGACTTGTTAAAGGTTTTCGATTGTGTCAAATACAGTTTATTTTATAAGTTGGAAGTGTATGGTTTTAGGGGTATAGCACTTAACTTGTTTAGACCTTAGTCCTTAGGAAGAGCTTCAAAGTCGTTGCTCAGACGCTACCTTACCTACATAATGTAAAGTTTGTAAATACATTTTCTAGTATTTTTTTTAAAGCTTGCTATTTGGAAAACTTTGTTGTAGAACAAAGATGGAGACTCCTAGTGACAGTGATCAAAGCCATAGGGGACGAAGGCAGAATGCTGCCGAAATTTTCTTTGAGGAACAGCCAGTATTTTCTGGTAAGCTTGTAAGCAGTATGTTTCCAATTTAGTGCAAAACAATAATTCATTAGTCACTTATTGTACAGGGTGGTGGTCCAGATAACTCTTTAAATGGAGATATCTCCATTATTTTTGAATTTTGAATATTATTCTCAACCAAAGTTGTTTGATTTATTTTTATGTATTAAAACTTAACGATATATTTAATGTTTTAGAATTGTGAAATACTATAATCTTTTTGATATAATTACTTACTAATTACTTTACTAATTTGGAAATAAAATACCAGGCAAGTCGGCTGTGTACCAGGTAATTAAAACTTATAATCAATCATAAACAAAAAAATAATAAATCGTATAATTTGTAAACTAAATTAAATGCTCTGCATGTTCCCCATTAACCCCATCATATTTTTCATAAATTATTTTCTGACGTTCCAGTGCATTTTTACAGTTGCTTCGTTCTCATGTTCATTTCAATTTTTTATTTCAACCACAATTATTATTCTCTGAATTCCTTCACTATTATTACTTCTTTCTCTATAGACTGTATTTTTGAAATATCTCCAAAGGAAGGCAGCCAGGGGCCTAACGCGGGCCAGTTGATTGTTCCATAACTACCAAGATATCTATCCATTCACACTTGATAAATATTATGAAGAAAGCCCGTTATTGTCAGAATATTATGTCTTGTTGCCAAGTTATATTTTGCCGAATTTGAAGTAGTAGTTAGTCCAAGTATTGTTCCAGATATCTTAATTCATTTAAGGTGTCATGGATAAAAACTGGATTTAAGACATTATGCCTCAAAATGCCGCACCAAACTCTTGACCAAACTTGTATTGAGAAACGACATTGAAAAACAACTGGCTCAACAGCTTGTTAATTTTAATCAGACCAATGTCAAGCCAAATGATAGTTTTTCCCTCCAGTGGCAGTGGTAAATATCGCCTCTTCACATCGGTCCACAAATTTTTATTGAAATATTTTGGATACTAATTAAAACTTCCTCTGATAATTTGAAAAAATTCATGCCTTCTTCTTCTTTGTATTTATTTTCAAATAAAGTAAAATAATACCATTTTCAATCTGTTCAACTGTTCATTAGCTCATTTTGTAAAATATTAGCAGAAAATAAAGATGAATCAGTAAATCGGACTTCAAACCTCAATATGCTATGGCTATGTTGCCCATCTTCAATATTTGAAAAATAAACCTTTAGCTTCAGTTAGCAGTAGATACCTAAAAAGGTAAGCAATTATGGTGCAAAAATCATAGCATTTCGTAATTCTAAAACCCTCAATATTTCGAAAATAGTTTTTGATATTTGATATATTATACAAAAAATATGCAGAATTTAATAGATAATTCAAAAATGTGGTATATTACATTTAAAAAAAAACAAAGCTGGGATGTACCTTGCATTTTTGAAACACCATTTATACCTACATTAAGACAAAACCATGTATAGCAGATGAAATCAAACAATTTTTGTTTGGAATATTTTTTTACTTAGTTTGAATAATAAGTGAGATATTTCCATTCAAAGGGTTATTTGGGTCACCCTGTACAAACATTTGGCTATTCAACCTTTGCTATGAATAAATTTAACTAAAACGGAGTTTTAACCACAGTGTCGGAATAGAATTATTGCACTCGACGCGCGTTTCGCTAACCATGTTAGCATCATCAGGAGATAATGCTAACTTAAGTGCAATAAAATTATTAAAACTGTGTGCAATAATTCTGATTTGGTATTGTGGATAAAACTCCGTTTTAGTGCATTTTGCTGTAGGTTCCCAACCCCAACATAGATGATTAGATTTGTGTAAGAAATAGCATAGCTTGAATAACTAACTATGTATAAGTACATATTGGACGAAAAATGGCTTATTTATTACACTAATTTTAGGATCATGCACATAATAGTTATTTTTGTTACAAGTACCTAAAATGGAGTTTTTCAGGACGAATCATTGCTGTTTCCGGACGAGGCGTTAGCCGAGTCCGGAATAGCAGATGAGTCCTGAAAAACTTCATTTAGGTACGTGTGACAAACACTATTTTTTGTCATACGCTCCCAAAATTTAATTTTTATTTATATGCTTTTTGCATTTCTTCAGAACGCCTAAATTTGCAAATTTACCATAATTTTTGAAATCATAATGTACGACAAAGTTAACTTAGAATTTGATATCGTTTGTCATGTCATTCGAAATTTGACATTTAGATATATTAAGGAATTTTGGAATAGTCCGTAAAAGTTGCCATGACGACTTTTAGGGACTAGGCCTAAAAAGAAGCATTTTACGGACTCAAATGAGTCCGTAAAGTAGCTATTTTTGGGAGCGTATGACAAAAAGTATTTTTTTCTGGAAACTGCAATAAATATAAGATTATTCTGTGTTGTTTTCTTAAATGATCCAAATTTCTATATATTCACGTTATTTTGCAAAACATATTATTATTATTATTATTTTCATTATTATTATTTTCATTATTATTATTATTATTATTATTTCTTGAAATTTTCACAGACTTATCATGCACAGATTTTGCGCAGCATTCTTTTATCCACAACCTGCATCACACATAAGACTGTCACGCATCATCTTAAACGATTTCATCTAGCCGATATTACGTTGCTGCTATGTTATGTAGGCTGTGTCCGCTATTATATAGTATATATGTTTGTCTTATTTGTGGATATATTCGTTGTTTATAATTTATAGGTGCTTTCCATGTAATTTCTTCCGTGACGCATGTTCTGTTTTATCTTGCGGTGTTTACATCGGTTGTGGTTATGGTTCAAATTATGAGAGTGTCTGCTCTATGCAAGGAAGTATATTTGTTGTGGAGGTATTTTCTGAGGATTTCTATGTGGTTTGTGTCGAATTTGTGTATTTCTATAAGTTCTCTTTTCCTTCTTTTTATCTGTTGTGAGTCTCTTTGCATGTATTTGGGTGTAGTTTTTATCCTCCGTCATATCAGATCTTGTGAGTCTATTTATATATTCCCATTTCTGTAACTTTTCTTGTGTAATATGTGTTTTATGGTTTGTTCTTCTGTTGCTAAGTTTAAAGGTGTATAGTTTTTGTCAGTTTCTACTATAGCTTAGGGTAAAAAATGTTCATTGTTATTGTCACGACTAACAGCCATCCGAACGTTTTTGTGCTACCCTATAGAA
>MU192035.1:0-29038 GCA_016904865.1 Pissodes strobi
GTACTTTCTCTGTGGGGTATAAATGAAGTTGTGTGCTGTCAAAAATATCTGAATCTACTATAGGAGGTTTAATTTATTTGGCAATATACTCTGATATGAAACATTGTGTCTGTTAGTATTAGATTTGGCAACCAAGAATTTTGCTAACAAATGATCTAAGGATCTAAGATGAAGGTCTACATTGCTACAATATTGAAAGTTGTATGTGATAAAATAAAATAAAATTAACCGCAAGCAAGTGAGATTACGAGTAAACTATTACATCACTCGTACTGCATAAATACGGTTGCCAAAAGCTGAACCTCCATCTAATTCTTAGGGTACATCTGGCAACTCCATAGTTTTTAGGTGTGCTCCAACGTAAGAAGTGTATCTGTCCAATTAAGTGTACCTAACCCAAACTAACTAGGTATATTAAATCTTAAATTGTATACAACTATTTTTACTTACATTTTCATGCAATTACCTACCGCCTTTAGGGAAATTCACACCTTTTCGCTGATCCGATCCGCTGCTCTTAAGCAGTGCACAGAGCGCACTATTCTGCAGACTATAGTCTTTCCTCCCCAGGCTTATGTCACTGCCGCCACACTTGCAAACGTCCAAGTCGCTAAACGATTGATCCCCCGTATATTTGGGGGCCAAAAGCTTCTTGGTTAGATTCCATAACACGGCGAGCGGAAATATGAAAAAGAACACCATGTTTATTGCGAATTGCGTAGGCGGTGCAACGTTATTTACTTTTTTGCCGGTTTCGGGATGAATTGGCCATCCTTCGTCGTCGTAGACGACTTTTTGTTCCTTCAGTTCTGGTTCGTAATATCTAAAATATTAGATAGTGCCACCGATTTATAAAACCGTTTTATGTATATTTGATAGCGCATATATTCTTTAAATACTCTGTATAAGCTAAAAATGATCTGACTATATATTATTATTATTATTATTTTATATGTAACAGCTTCAAACGGTCATATTACCAACGTTTCAAATAGCATCAGCTTTGGAATTTTATTAGAGCGTGTAAGAGAGTTTTAATAACTTTGACATTTCTCCAAATTATGAACAATTTCTAGATTTATAGCCTGTATTTTTTGCACGAAATTATCTATATCTCCAATGTTTTTCACCAAATTATCCATAAATTCCGATTGTTTCTCGAAATTCTAGATAACTTCGACTTTTTTTTTAATGAAATTACGGACTTTTCAAACTTTTGCATCAGAATTATGAATAGTTTTCGCGAAATTCTAATTTTGAAAAGTCGAAATTATGTTTAATGCTTTGAGCTATAGTCCCCTAAGACCCTTACGTTCGAGGCCAAAAATATTGTTCTAAAAAATATAATGAAATAAACCATTATTATTATGGCAGTGCGGGTCTTCATTTTATTTTAGTATCTTATCAATTTGAATATAACGAAAGCCGAAATAAGGACTAACTACTTACTTATTCAATTTTTTCGGAAGGTCAAGGATCTTGTCCAATCCCCATAATCCAATCGGCAATATGCAACATCCTAACATAGCCTTGCAAAGACCCATGTACCAAAGGGTAAGGCAAAAATATAAGATGATATGGAGAAACACCGAGACCGTGTCATCGAATTCGGAATAGTTAACCACTTGAGTGGCAATCGGCATTCCCGCTAAAACAATGTTTGGGGTGATCACTTAGGTACAAGTGGTGTGGCAGTGGTGAGGTAAAGGAAAGGTTAAAATGTGGTGTGGCAAGCGGCAAAGTGGTGTAAAAGTTACTTATTGCGCACCGCAATGGCAAGTCGTTACTGCCGTGCATGCCATCGATTAATCAGTTATAAAAATGTCGTCATTAGAGTATGAGGATCTGTGACAAGGGTCCCTTGTCAAAGACGATGATGCTCTTTTATTAGTGCAGCCTGCTAACCTCAACGCTCAAAACTGACGGAAGAAAAAAACATTATTGGGTACATCCTCTTTGACAGGCAAATGAAAATTTGTAAATTTTATTGTTTTATAGAAAGGATTTGAACCTGGACCGCAACAAATTTAAGCTTTTTACCGAACAAAAAAAGTGCAAATTTGTAAATTACTTTAAAAAATTACGCCCTATACTTCAAAAAAAACGATACAAACTTCATGAATTGTGTTTCTCCTGAAGAAAGTCTTCAAAACCCTTAGACATAACTTTCATACACATATCGAATACTTTCTTAGTTAATCTTGATCGGGTGGTAATTGCAGTATCAAAAACGAAAAGTCTCGATAAGTTGTTGATGAATTAGGTTTCTCAGTTATCGATGGAGTATAATTCGTTAATGCTGTAGATGAACAGCTAGAAGACATGCTGTTTACATTTGCTGAATAAATATCAGACACTGAGGAAATACGAGATACCACCGCCTCATCCAAGATTTGATTAGGTAGACTTAGGATTCCCACTGTTAATTTTCGTTTCTGCTTGTCCGTCATTTTTTTGAGGTATGGCAGTAGACTCAATAAGAACTGGTTATCATCTTCATCGCTCGTTGAAGCACGTGGCTTATATGGCGTTTGCCTCGATTCTTCAAAATATTTAAAGGCAGACTTATTAACGTGTTCCAACGTTAGTGTCGTTTTTTCCAAATATATCTCGCCGGAAATGAAGTTATTTGTAATGACTTCTTCACCATGCATAATAAATTTGTCTTCTTTGGCTGTTTTCGCGATCCTTCTCATTCGTACTGCATAGCTCCTCAGTCTCAAGCTCGTCTGTAAAAACGTCCTCATCAAGTGTATCAGATATTTCATTATCCTTTGGTGCCACAATATTTCCTTTGGCGTGACGTAACTTTGTGAATTGCAATATAAAACATATGAACTCTGCCAGGTAATCAGCAAACCGCCCCTAGTTTTGTTGATGCTCCAGATCCAGACGGTACATACTTCTTTAAATGTTTCGTGTAACTTTCACGTAGATTCTACTATCTACATTTGCACTCTGTGATGATAGCTGGAACATAAGCACATAGACACAAATTAAACAATGTACAGGATTAAGAAATTTGAACGTACATCGGAAAGTTTTGAAACAACAAATTAGATTATTGTTCTTCATTTCAGGTATTTTGCAACTAGCGGCAATCTGAAGGCACTATCATGTTACTTCTTGAAAGGACGCTACTGTTAGGGAAATAATTGCGACAACTTCAGAAGTAGATTGGAGAGTTCTGTAACCCGCCTACTTTCCTACGCCTACCAGGTGAACTTAGTTAGAATCAGCTACTGGGAGCGTTGGAATCTACCCAATTGTCGGTGAAAGTGTAGCCGACAAACACAGCAGGATCCACCGTCCACCAAAATCAGGTTTCGAATGTATTAATAACAAAGGGTATTTTTCCATTGTTTTGATGGCTGTGTCAGATGACATTCCTTGACCATTGATCTGGGCGAATCCGGCCAAAAGAGTGAGAGGAGAGAATTAAAAGAAAGTTAGTTATTTTGGAAATAAATTACTTAATGCAAATCAATTGCCTGCAGATAGAGTAAACATTAGTGTTCAAGCAGTATGCGTACTACATAAAATTATTAAAAACGAAGAAGGTATGTTTTCTCGCCCACTAGGAAGCAAAGGAAATGATTCTGACATAGAGGTCGAAAATGAAGAACTTCAGGGCGATGGACTCTCTAATTAAAGAAGAGCTGCCGATCCAGCCATTGCTACACGACTGTATTTTTTTGACAGTGAATGGTTGATTTAGAAGTCAAAAAAGATTCTTTATATGAAGACTTAAAATTACAGACATTTCAGTTAGAGGGCTCCCACAACACCCACAAACAGTAGATAGGTACGAGAACACTGGATAATCAAAAAACAATCGGCTAATACTAGCTATCGCTCTTAAAAATTTCCAATAACACACAAATACTGGTGGAAACTGAACATAGATGCAGGGATGTATAATATGAAAAAACCATATTTTTTACTTAACTTCTTTTCCAATGTCTCATAATTTTAGCCTAGGCTCGGTCATGCACATGGCTCATACAGTATTCGACTCGCGTATTGACATAGAGGCTACGGTCGTCTCACATATTTGTAATTTCCTATAACCACCCGCTTTGCTTTATTTATATTTTCGGATAAACAAATAAATACGACTGACGATCAGTTGGGAAAAAGGTCCACGCGCCACTTGCCAGTCGAAAATGAAATATGTCGGGAGATAGTGACATCCGATTGACGCCACGCCAGTTGCAAAGTAATACTTGTTTTTGCTACCCTTTGAAAAGGGATGGAATATCACTGCTGTAAAGCAATCTGTCAGCACGTTCTGCGCTCTGGCTTAGCTAGAGCTTGGGCGACCCTCCCTATAGGTTACACCCTTGTTGGACGGTGGAACTATTTGGTGGTGACAGTGACCTTGTCTGGTTCTAAACCCAGTTCTAAACTTATCACTGCCCTCCATTCTTGCCTAAAGATGAGCTTTTTTAGGGCAGCACTAGTCAGTCCTACAAGGGGTTCACTCGGCGAGAGTATAACCGTTTTCCGTCAGATAGGAGACTCTTTGCGGGTTACCCCCAGGCCGCCACCAGGCTACGCTTTCACGTGCAAAGAAAATTTCCTCCTAATTGGGAATCGTCCTTCCTCAAATGACTTGCCCTTCCTTATCGCTAACACGCTACGTCCTTCCAAAATCCCTCCAGAAGTCTAGAGCACGTTTTCTAAGCGCAAACCTTCCACTACCCGTGCCAAATTTCCAAGTTTCCAACCTGTTCACTTCTTCGGAGGCAGACAAGTTCGATTAATTAAATGCAACGACACAGACGACTGGCTAGGACGTTCGATTCTTCCTCTGGGAGGCAAAACGGTCCCCGAACGATTGTCGCGCATCACCCAATATGGCGACAAATGAGCCGATACTAGACGCGCGTTGACACAACCGACTCCAACCGAGAACTAAGTGGAAATGAAAATACCACTTCACCGCCACCACATTTTGATACGCGCCTGCATACTATGTTTAAGTAGGCTTTAGTGGTGCCATCTACCATTGATGTACCATGTTATTTGCTTAAAACTTTGGTGCGCGCCCTGCCTTAAACCATTGTTTATACAGTAAAAAAGACAATGCTTAAACATACTCACCCAAATAAATATGAATTGATTTTTATATGTAAATACTAAAAGACAGCCTGACTAGCAACTCCTCTGACCAGAATCTAGCATCAAACAAAAAAGTATTCCATTATATGGTTTTAAAAAATTAAATATTTGATAACTTGGGGTTTGTTGATAAATTTATGGACTTATAAGAAGAAAATTGCTAAATAGTTTGACAGCGTCATTGCTGCTGATCAGTTGGCCAGCAAGCAGGATTTCCACTTAAAATAATTGATATTGTAACATTGAATTGGATAATTTGTATAAATTAGAGTCCTGATGACTAAGCTTTGGACATACTTTTAATGACAAAAGAATTAAAAGTTAATCAAAGAAGTTGAAGTGACCCTAAACACTAAGATATACCAACTCACCCTGAAAACCCGCAGCATGATATTGTTCAATTTCTAACGGAAAGCATTTTAAGGCATAATCCGAGCTGAAGCAAACACATTGGCAATACCATACGCAGAGACATCTGTCTGACCTTTCGAATCGTATCCTTCTGACCGCAACCAGTTGCTGTTTCGTATTAAACACTTCTAGCGAACAGTAAAAATTCTTGATCGGAAGCTCGCAATAGATCTCCAAGGTAAATATGTGCTGCTGCTGGGGCGCTATCAGAACTGGTTGGGATGTTATACTTCCGAAGCTTGCAGGCAGTTCCATCGGACACGCGCCTATGCCCACGTAGAAAATGCTGGTCACTAAGCCGGAATTTAAAATTTTCGCCGTTATCGTCACTCTTTTCGTATTCAGTGTTTCCGTGTATACTTCTAAAAATTAATTATTTTTAAACTGTTGGGCAATTCAAATGGACCAAACGAATTGTTGGGATAACTCTGTGGTTAACTATGAAATCTAATATTTTGCGAAGAAATGAAATATTTTTTTTATCTACTGGCATGTGGCATGATTTTTTCATGCACACCAATAAAAAAAACAAAAAGTGTGAAAAAGATTCTTTTTCCTTTTTTCATTAACCATTTTTTTTTTAATTAATACAAAACATTGATAACAAAAAATACATACAAGAATAATTAGTAAATGAAACACTTTGTATTCCATGCAAAATTTTAATCCAAAAAGGAATTCCTATAGAAGCGTAACAGAGCGCTTTCGGCCTAGGCCATCATCAATCGGTGTTACCTACGGAAAGTAAGTGGCTGATGTAAGATTTATACGAAAGAAATTGATATAATTGACATTGTTATATTAGGATTCTGAGAGTGTTAACAATTTGAAAGGCATCAAAATAATTGAGAATGGTGATTTTTTGCGATTTTTTGTGTAATTTTTTTTTTTAGATTTGGTCGGGCTGATGTCTGCCTTCAATGCAGCTATTTTTCCTATCTTTGTCACATTAATAAAAGTTACTTCTTCTATCAATGATAAAACATGAATTAGTAACCCAAAAGGGGGGGGGGGGGGCAGTCTGGCAGGTTGTGTCGGGCCATCATCGTCTGCTCTTACTTTGGCTACTATCATGCTATTATCCATTCAAGTAAGCACTTTCTCAAACAAAAACTTACTTCATTTCTATCCTGAATATCTATCTATATTAATTTAGCATTTAAGTTTCAAGATTTAAAATGTACCGCCAATTTTGCGCATCACTTCCTGTGCTTCAGAGTCTACTTGTCAAGACTCTCGGCTTCAACAACGAACAACGACACATTTTGTCTTTCCATCAAAAGCGTGGTTTAGGCATCGTTTTGGCGTTTAATTATGTAACGTAAATCTTCTAGAAAATGTGACTTTTAACTTGTTAATTGTGATGTGACCGTTGTTTGTTGGTGTTGTTTGTTTTCTCTTCGTTGATATGTTCTTCAGGTCCAATGACCAGTAAGCGAAAGAACCTCTACCATTTTCCTTTGTTTCTAAAAAATTCACACAAAAAATCGCAAAAAGCACCATTCTCACCTTACACAACTATTTTAATGCATTTCAAATTTTTAACACTCTGAAAAAAAAAAATTCACACAAAAAATCGCAAAAAGCACCATTCTCACTTTACACGCTTATTTTAATGCCTTTCAAATTTTTAGCACTCTTAGAATCCTAATATAACAATGTCAATTATATCAATTTCTTTGGTAAAAATCAGCCACTTACTTTCCGTTAATGGGTGGTTCTTTTACTTACTTTTCAGGTAACACTGATGATGGCCTAGGTCGAAAGCGCTCTGTTACGCTTCCATAGGAAGTCCTTTCTGGATTAAAATTTTGCATGGAATACAAAGTGTTTCATTTAGTATGATTCATACATGCACAGCTACTACTCTTCACTTAAGAATAATTAGGACAAATAAGAATATAACAAAATTGTAATACGCGTAGTATGCAAAATAAAACACGATTTGACCGATCCATTTTGATTTATAATTTAGAACACTGTAAAGATATTCAATAGGACAGAAGAAGTACTCTAATCTCTTGGACTATTATTAGAATATATTTTGCAATGCGAGGTGTATTGCATATTCTAAAAATTTGAGTTCTTGTTATAACACAGGTAACTTATCATGGGTAACGACGATAATAAAGCCTTTTCCAAAAAAATACATTTTGTATTCTTATAGACTAGGAGCTAAAATGTTGTTATCACAGTTTTTTTTTTGGTCGCAATGATACATTAATATCAACTGCAATAAATGCATTATCAAAATTTTGAAGTTATAACATAGTAAATAGAATAATAATTACAAAACTGAAAAGGAAATAAAACAGTGGATTAAAATTTAAAAATTTTAAAAAATATGTAAATTTAAGCAACTTTAAAAATCGAAAACAATAGTGGCTTAATACAAAATTACACAACTAACTAGTAAAAAATGTTTGATTAAATAGCCTGATCTTTGTACTATATATAACACAGTTTTATTCACAATTCCGAAACAAAATTTTTGCACTGGACGTCGCCCCGACGGACGTGTTTTCATCAGGAGATTGATCTTATATGTGTTGTAAAAAGTTAGAAAAACGCGGTTTTCGGCGAAAAAAAGGCGCCATTGCACGGCGTGTGGAGTGTCACGCCTGGAGTGTAAACTGTCGCGCCACGGGCGCAGTATTCTAGAGATGGTCTTATATGGGCCTTATAGGGCATAAAACCTGATGTGGTGTATGGTGTATACAACTTTTTGCTCTATAGAGTGCTCCTAGCTTTTGTGCTACTGCCTTGGCGATTTTTGTGACGTGGTTTCATCAAGACATGTTGTTCTCTACGTTGACGCCAAGCAAGCGTATGGATGAGGCCAGAGTCAGTGTTTGTCCTGTCATTAATAAGTCAGGAAGTAGAATACCCCATCAATGATTTGCAATTATGGTATTCTTAATAGTAGATGTATTTCTGCAGGATTTGTTCGAATTATTTCTAGGGTCTCTTAAAAATACGTTCTGGTGCTGATTTTTATTACAGCTAGGTATAAGACTAAGGATATTAAATATCTGATAAGGGATTGGAATATATTCTTCAAATGAAAGATCAATGAATTATTTTAAAATTATATATCCCCCATATCTAAATAACATTACTGGGCTTATTTATACTAGCACTATCAACGTCATCGCCAAACTGTAAATCTAATAGTTATTTTCTCATTACCTACTTATTATTGAGAGAAGCAACAAATTGTCAAATGGTTCTTTTTTATCATTCGTTGCGGGGTCATCGCTTGTAAATCTGATTTGAATTTGTTTATTGAGGTTCTTGCTTGCTTTACGTGTGGGCTTGGCTGGACGGCATTCACCCAGAAGCATTTAAAGCTTCGGACCCAAACTAAGAGCATCTGACCTCAGTCTAAATCCACTATTCCATTTCACCCCTCCCAATCCACGTGGTTCTATACTGATGCATCTATGGACTTTTGGCGGTATATAGTCTCTATAACGCACTGAAAATAATGTTGTCTCAATGGCACTATATCTTTGACCCTTCAAGGTGTTGAGCACGTAAAGTGGTAGCTATGAGTTGAACCTTTGCAGGCATAGACAGAAATGTAGATTTCTTCTGGCTAGGACACTTCTTCCTCGAGGAGAAACCCAAAATGGCGACAAAGGAGCCGCTACAAAACGCGTGATGACTCGGCCGAAGACGAAACAGAAGTCCCAGGTTATTTTCTCTATTCTTGTAAAATAAAATCGATCTTCTTTCCTCTTGAAACTTGTTTTTTTTTCTACTGCATGGCACTAGCAGTACAAACACCATTATTAAATCTGCTATCATTTCGTCCCATATTGTAACCTTCGTATGTTTGGCATTAATCCTTTCTTATTAGTAAAATTGGTCTAACGACTCCCATGTGCATTTTCCATCTCAAAATCAGTTAAAAAAGAAACTTTTTAGTTCGAACAAACAAATTCTTGATATTTAAAGAGGTAATTGCAAAATATTAAGCGATCTACGTACATTTTCGGTTATAACGAAAACAAAGGCATGGGTATGGAAGTTAATTTAAAGATAGGTTATAGTGCCAACAATTCAGATCCTAAGTTAAAAACCCTAAAGGAGTGCCTTATTTTTAATCTTGGCCTAAAAAAATACGATGCAAGAGAGTCTAGGTTTAACAAAATACCTTTTTTAAGGGTAGATTATAGATCAAATGATGTAAGTGGTTCCTTCTTGGTTTATATTCTTCTTATATACTGGCAAGAAGACTAAGCACAAAATCTGCAACCTGCAACGACCCTAGACGAACAACAACGGTATAGCAACATTGAATTTATGTTTTGCAATGCTTTGCTCCATAAAACTCTATAATCGAATCAAGCCAAAAAAAAGATACCTGTAATCGTAGCTAATGCATCTGGTCTCAAAACAACATTCATGTCGGCCGCAAAATTAATATTCACGATGCTGGTGAGGCAAGGCAAATAATACATATAAAGCATCTTATTCTGAGTTTTCTTCCCGCTCCCGTTGCATGGCTTCATAAGTACGGGATTTTCCGGCAACAATCCGTAATTCTTCAGGAAGTAGCAACCTTTTTTTCCGTTCGCGTCCAGTTCGTGGTCGTGTTGCCACATTTGCTTCGGTTGATTCTGCAGACAGGAATTTCGGTCGTTATCGCATCTTCGAGGTTGCCGGACAAACGCCTCGTATCCAACACCTAAAGATGATTACAAAACATATTATTATCACATAATTTTATGAGGAAATAAAATGATTTATGAATAATATGAAAAATTAGTTAGTTTTACGTGTTAATAAAAATTGAAAGATAATAATATTTTAATTGCAACATAAGATGCGGTTTTCTGTGTTCGTTTGCTATAGGTACACAGAGTATGTGCCACCTGCATATGCGAATTGGAAATAATATCTATATCCGGCATCTGTGTAACAGTTTGAACTCCGGACACTGTGAAAACTAATTTATTATTTATTTGAAATTTCCTCAACAAAATGATACAAAAACTGTTTTTAGCGATTTTCGATATTGCTCTGATAGGTTTTGTTAATAATTTGTCACATTCACAAGACACAGCAGATCATCTGAAATGCCAGTAATCACTTACTTAAGTGGATATTGCTGTCATATTGTTTTAATAAAATTAAGTTGTGAATTTTGCAATGAAAATTTAACTTTAAATGAACCTTGTGTTGTAGAAGATTCTTAAAATTTAATTAATTCCTTAAGTCGTGGGGCTCTTTTATAACCTCGTGAACAAGTAGTGGACGTAGTTTCAACAGCCTATAATATATTTAACCCTTAATTAGGCGCGCTGGTGTATTTCGTACACCATTCCTAATAATAGTTCAAGGATTTCGCTAACAAGGCATACCCCACCTACCGCTTCGTGTACCTTCTTAGTTACATCAAAGACAATTCACAGGGAATTGTCTTTGGTTACATGTTTTTTACAAGCCCTGAACGGATCGGTGTGCAGCGACGCTCCGTAAAGTGATAGTCTCGTGACAATTTGAACTTGGTGCCTAAAATACACCATGCGACCAATTATGTAAGTAATATCTATTATACAGATCTATCCTAGAATAGAATCTGTTTGTAAGTTTTATGATCTAATGTGTTTTTATTCTATTTGTAGGGCAGAGATACCTGTAAAAAATCCAAGCAAATTGACACATGAAGAACTTTTGTGGAAATAGGTAACGATGAGTCAATTGCAGAGATTGTTTTGTACTACGGCGTTTTTCATTCATTTTATCTGTATAAAACTAGAGTATTGTTGAGTTTTATATTACTAACCGTATTAAAACATCGAAATAATGCCTCGTTTTTTTTTATATGGAAAAAGGTCTGCTTTAATAATATAGGTAATATGGTGTATAAAATAAACCGAGCGACCAGTTATGTAAAATTTTGTGCGCGCCTAATTAAGGGTTAAGAAACTGATTAATGAGTTCGAAGACACATTTTTAGATATTTACAATAAAAAGTCTTTTCTTTGTGAGCTGTTGTTAAACTATCTAAATCAAAACAGGCTTTTGACTCCTTTTGAAAATTGTGAAAAACACCTAAAAATTTTTCTTTGCAGCATTTCAAATACATTTCTTAATAATTATTGTTCTAAACATAATCATAATCTTTTGGGTAAAAAGAAAAAAAGGAAACTGGAGATTTTTAATAAATAAATATTAGACCCAAATAATATACCGGGTAATATACCCAATCTAACACAAAAAAAGAAAAATCTGAAACCTGTATAAAGCTTTCATGTTTTATCATAAATATTTGAAGATTGCAAGGTTCTTTGCATGGAAAAATCCAAGGAGAAAATACACTAACAAATTTGACATTACTATTACCTATTATGATACCTTAATTCCTAGAGTGACATTTTACCACCTATCTATTAAATGTATTGGTGGTATCTAGTTTCAGTTTATCAAAATAGATTCTATTTTGATAAATTGGATATTCAAAGGTTTTTGCTTTGAAATTTCGTTTTCCTTTAACAAAAATCGAATGAGTTCATGACTCGCTGCTTTGTTTTAACCTGAAGTCCTTAAATATTATTTATGTATGCATGTAGAAAAAGGTAAGTAAACTGCAATTTAATTTTTGATTTAAAAAAAATGAGTAATACACATTTTCAGTCATATTAGTCGTGCTTAAAGTAATATCAGCTTGTAGAATGTATTGTATTAGGCCAATTACGTTTCAAGCTACATATAAAAAAAGCTAAATGTACAAAACACAAGTTTTTGTTATATTTTTCCGAGATTTTTGCATCTAAAATGTCTACTTAACTGTGAAATTTTAAAAGAAATTGCACATTTCAATATACGCCTGTAAATAAGTTAAGACCCCTTTGGATGACGTCACGCGTAAGCCGTCAGGCCTAGTTATAGGAGGGAATGGTTACAGGCCGACGATATAAAAATTTACGTGTCTTCTGTTCAATTGGTCCACACGGAGTAGATCGTTTTCACTTCACACGATCACCCTGTATTGCTTTCGGGGTTTTTGGGAGCAGAGAAAGCAATTTTACGATCGGTTCCTTTTCAAAAGTAATTCATGATTTCGTGTACAAACCTGCTTTATTGCACGTTTTACCACTAAGATCCACGTCTTGGTCTTTCACTACGAGGTATTCCGGCGGTCCGCCGCGAACTTCCGGATATTCTTCTTCCTTTCCCCCTCTCCTCGTAATTTCCGGTATTAATAGTCTGTGAATCTTGCAATCCAGGGCGAATTCACTCTCAATCTGTCTGCTTACTGTATAATAGGCGAGGATGGTACCTAAAAGTTGAGCCGTATAGTGATGTTTCTGTTTGTTTTAGAAAATGACACACCTCTGAGCCAATACAAGATAAAAACCATATAAGGGATCACTAATTTAAAGTAAGAAGACAACCACGTTTACCTTCCTTTAGAAATTTCTTGATTTCTGCTTTTCAAAGGAGCTATTAGCAATACGTAACAACGAATAATAATTAGCTGTGCTATGCTCATATTGGTTTTAGTTAAATAAAATTGTAAATACTTTTTATTCTTTCCGCTAAAAATATTATTATTGTGCGATTCTCGACAAAATGGCGAACGATATTTAAGTTACTCACTTTACAGAATCAATGATGGTCTGTAAATCGCGATTATATTGCTCTCAATGAATCAGACTTACGAAGGCGCACTGCGGATATTTTTTTGTATTCTTTTCTTTCTATGAATTATGCATAATAACATTGATGTCAGCAAAGAATATTCTAATCGTAGTAGAATATTCTATATATCTATATAACTGACACGTTTTTTGCCAATAACGGATAACTGACACTTTTATCTGCCAGTTATCCATATATTACTGATAACATTACTAATAATGACCTTTTCCCGTCAACTAGGGCTAATTGACCTTTCTTCCAACAGTTATGGCTAATTGATATTTACATTGGTACTTGTTACATGGTCAAACCACAGCTTAGTATAACAATCAGCTGGAAGTCTCTCGGCCGGCACCATTGAAATATTAGCCCGGAACAGAAAAAGATGCAAGATAGGCGAAACTCGCGCTGTCGCTCTCGCACCGGGGAGAGAATCCAGCGCCGTATTAAGGATATTTTATTTTTGAATTACAGTACCGTATTTTTAGGTTATTGGTTAAACTCGGGTGCTAGGTGCTATGCCGATTATTAGTGATTATCGTATTCATGAAGGAAAAATAAATTAATAAACATATTGGAACAATGCAAAGACACTATTTATTTGAGAAGAGTTATACATGGTGTAATTTCACAAGTCAAAAAATAAAACAAACATAAAATATGGTCAAACCACAAATAAACATTAGGTAATTAAATGAAAATAAATACAAAAATACATACATTTGAAAGGAATCAGTAAAAAATGCAATGATTACAAGGGTATTTTGAATATTTTACAATTTTATTATTTATTTCTTAACAATAGATACACTATTTTGAGGGCGAAGCGAAAATAAATTGACATCAAAACTGTTTGTGACTAAAAGTACCTACACTATAATAATTGTATTGATTCCTCCATATGATTAATTTATTTTTTTTATATTTTTAAAATTAAAGTTAATATTTTTATAAAATGCGAACTCTTAAATATAATTTTTACTCCGACTGCCTTGATAATTAATAGGCAAAAACGCACTAACAACTGCTCTTGAAAACTGGACATTTCAAACATCGCGTGGAAAATATACTTTGCATACGACGTGGGCAAAGTGTACTTTTCACACGCTTATGCGGGTATTTAGATGAAAGAGCTTCTTCTCCGTTTTAGAGCTTCGCCCTCAGAGGCCCATTCCCAGATCTGTAAAAAAGTGGGCTCAATTTTAGGGCTTCACCCCCCCAGAAGCCCCTTTTGCAAAACTGTAGAAAATTGAGCTCTCATACCAGGGGCCCCCTTTTAAGGCTCGGGGCCAATTTTAGGGCTTCGCCTCAGGGGGCCCCATTTTTTTTATCTGTATCATAGGCCACATTCTAGGGTTTGCCCTCCCTGGGGCCCCATTTTAGGGCTTCGCCCCAGGGGGAGAACCTCTTTTCCAAATGTTTCAAATATGAGACACCCACGCCGGGGGGCCCCATTCAAAAGATTCGCCCACCAGGGGCCCCATTTCAGGGCTTTGGGCCTTAAGGACTCTCAATTTAGGGCTTCACCCCCGGATGCTCCCTTTTCCGAATATGTCAAAAATGGTTCCCCCGGGGGAAGGCAAAGCCATAAGAGGAGACGGCCGATGAATGGCGCCTTTTTCCAAAGATATGAAAAGAATAACTCCAAAATTTAAGGGCGAAACCCTAAAAGGACGCCACGGGTAGAGTGTTGTCCCAGCCCTGGCATGTCAATAGCTACTCATTAACTAGTTACACAAATTGCTGTAGAAGTGTTTGTATGGTCTTTGTAAACTAGGTATATATCTGATAAATATTATATAATAGTAATATTATTTGCATTCGTAGAAAAAAGTACAGTATGTAACGCGTGTGAAAAACCACTTTTCACACGAGTGTGAAGTTTGATGGCACGAGCCGTAGGCGAGTGACATAAATTGCACTTCAACACTTGTTGCACAATATACTATTACTGCAAATATTTTGAGAAAATTCTCACTTTTTCCGTCGAGTGTGCTATGAATGGTTATGGAAACCGAAGATAAATAAATGACAGTTGTGCGTTTGTTACAGTTTGTTGCTGGCATTCCTGTTCTAAATATGCCCGAAGCCCGAATACAATATGTCAAAACTGACAGTCATTTGCAAATTTCAGAATAAGTATAGAGAAAAATGTGCATTTAATTTATAAAAATGGGGCTGTAGAAATAATTGTGTGTGTTTTTCGAGCGCAAAATAATATTGCCGTTTTCGAAAGATTACAGTAACATCCTTTGTCAGGCGCTAATCCGTTACTTTGCGCTTTAAACATACAAATAACTATTACCAGTATGTAATTACGAAGTAAATTGATGACATAAAGAATGATGGCATGATATGACAAAACATTCATTGCTTTGCACAGACATGCCCATAATATACAATAAGAATATTCAAGTTGAAATGTGGACCCAACAAAATATCACAGCTTTGTACTAAGCCGTGAAAATATTACATATATCGTAGTTATGATTAGATACTTACCTCTTTTTATCAGTAGGAAACCGAAAGAAGCTCCTATCACAATTATATTTTTTATTAATACATCCTTTAGCGGCACAAACGTGTCCCATCTTTGAGAAATTCATGATATCGCTAGTTATAAAAACACGAAATCGGTATTAACACTTTTAACTACGCCTATGTTCAATTAATTCAAAATCTAAGGAACAAATAGCCGCTACCGACGCTAGTGCCGTGATCTTCCCCATAATGGCGTCATGCGCAAGGATCGGCGCAAACCGTTCTCACGAGCGGAGTGTCCTAGCTGATTGTACTAAGCTGTGGTCAAACGCTAATTTTACTAGTTTCTACAAAAAATTACTGATTATTGTTAAATTCGATAGGTACTTAATTTTAGACAAATTCCGTTGATGGCAGTGGCGGAGCTACCGGGTGGGCCAGGGGGGGCAAGGCCCCACGGCGCCAAGAGAAATTAGGCGCCGCTCCGAATTTATAAATATGCTAATGCTAACAATGCTCATGAGCTTAACTGAGTTTTTAAATTAATTGAATTATAATACAATCAAAGATCAAATATCAAAATATGTATTAAACTTTTTACCCAACCGATACATTTTGTGTAAGGTATTTATTATTTATTCTATGTGGAATAAAAAGATATCCCGGCGGCATATTTACACATCCTCACATTCAATGGCACCAGGGTGCTGAAATCGGTTAGGTTTTGTAAGCGTTTGTAGCGCTACAAAAGCTCACTGATTTGGGCACCTGGCACACGCTGTTATATAATATTTCACTTTTCGCATGGCCCTCCGCTCGCTTCGCTCGCTACGGGGGCTCCAGAAAAGGAAACTAACCAGGTGCTAACCCATACTAACCCAAGACATACCCAAAATCAAGAAAAAAAACTGTTTAGAAACCTAACCTAAAAAAATAAAAAAAAGCAACGGGGTTTGAATCCGGGCGGCCGATAGCCAAAGTTCACTGATTTGGGCACCTGGAATACGCTGTTATATAATATAAGAAAAGGGAACTAACCAAGTGCTAACCCAAGACATACCCAAAATCAAGAAAAAAACTGTTTTGAAACTTAACCTAAAAAAATAAAAAAAGCAACGGGGTTTGAACCCAGGCCGCCGATAGCCGCCGAATTGAGACCTAACCATCTAGACCTCTCGACCACGAGGCTCTTGCCGCAAATTGATTGCATCGCGAAGACGCGATTAGGTGCCCAAATCAGTGAGCTTTTGTAGCGCTACAGACGCTTACAAAACTTCCGATTTCAGCACCCTGGTGCCGACGTACATTAGGATGTGTAAATATGCATCTCGGCGCGGCGGCATTTGGTACATGCAAATTTGTAAAAACGCTGCGTAAGGCGGCATGCGACTTCAAAGACAAAAATTCTGAAAATTTCGGTCGTTAAAAGTATGTGATTTTTTGAGTTTCGTATTTAGGAGGTACCATTAGCCAGACAACTCTAAATAGCCTAGCAATACTAAGCATAGAAAATGAATTTGTCCAAAAATTAATTTTGATCAAATAATCGATCAATTTACGTCGATTTAAAACCGAAGAAAGACTCCAATATTTAATTACTTGATTAAGGTTACACATGTTTAGTTTACGTTTATATTTAAATATGTATGTACCTGTTGATTGGTTGCCGTTTATATATTTTATATCCATATTCCTGTAAATAAAAAAGCGTGTACACTATGTGCGCATATCAGAAGTGAAACTTCTTAAACTTAAACGCCCTAGCCTGGGATTTGGTTAAAAAGTAGTTTTTTTTTTTAAATACATCACTCAATCATCAGGGTCCTCTCCTCTGATAGTACCAGGTTCAGTAGTTTTGCGGTTGGTTGTCAAGAATTAACAAAAAGGGAAGGCCTAAATGAAAAAAACTATTCTCCATAAAAGTTTCGCTTATGTCTTGACAAGGTAATAGAGCAAACCTCATATTTTTATCTTGTAAACTAACAAAGATATCACAATAATTATACGCCCTAGCCTTATACATATATCTTAACGGAATTGGTTAAAAAGTTGTTTTTTTTAAATATATCACTCAATTAACAAAATGGAAAGGCCTAAATGAAAAAACTATTCTTCATAAAAGTTTCGCTTATGACTTGACAAGGTAATAGTGCAAACCCCATATTTGTATCTTGTAAACTAACACAGATATCACAATAATTAAACGCCCTAGCCTTATACATATCTTAACGGATTTGGTTAAAAAGAAGTTATTTTAAATATAGGTATCACCCAATTAACAAAAAGGGAAGGCCTAAATGAAAAAAAACTATTCTTCATAAAAGTTTCGCTTATGTCTTGACAAGGTAATAGAGCAAATCCCGTATTTTTATATTGTAAACTAACAAAGATATCACAGTAAACGTCCGTGACCGTTTTCCGTTCCCTGCCAGCTCGCCCGCCGTTAGTCGGGATCGCGACCTTCAAATTTTACTCCCGGCGCGCGTTAAGAAGTTTCACTTCAAAAATATACGTTTAATATTATGATGTATTATTTTTGGATTAATTTGCGTATATACACAAAATATAGGTTTTTTAGGCGCCAGCGGATAGGCTTGCCCCCCGGCGCCCACCTTTATAGCTACGCCACTCGTTGATGGAGACTTCATTTTTATCAATTTGCATTTTTTCTTAAAGTTGAAAGATTTGATACGATAATATTATGGAATATGGCCAGAACGTGACAGTTCCATATGTGGTCAAACACCTAATTGGTCAAAACCAAATACATAATAAACCATTTTTGGGATAAAATTATATTTATTTAGGTATGCAACAAATGTGCAAAGTAACCTTTTTACGAATGCGAGCATTGTTGCATGAGCATAAGCAGTAGGCACAGATGACAATTTAATGAGTAAAATGAGTACTTTACACATGAGTAGTTTAATTTGTTTTTGCCAAGTACTATCAGAACATATATAATACAATATAAGTATAACTAACTTGCCTCATAACCTGGTGCTTAAAATAAATTAATTTACGCACTAGTGCCTACAATAAATTGTTTTAATAATTCTTGCAAGGTACGGTGGGACAAGTGCAGTATTTTCAATTTTTATTCGGTTTCGTAGCGAATGCTGATGCCATCTGGAAAGACTGTCTCTAATAAATCGGCCCAACATAACAACCACTATACGGCCACCTGTCTATGTCTTCCGTATATAGTGTGAGCACCGTATATTCTAATAAGTCCGCTCACTCGAGCGTGCCGCGGAAAATTTCCCTCCTGCCTGCGCCAATCCCCCACCCATCGGCATTGACATTGACGTGTGTCAATGTCACGGCTTAGCCGTGACTCAGTTTTCGCAAGTAGTTCCGTGATCGGACGGTGTGAATTTATTTTTACAGAATAGTTTTCGCACGATTTACGCTATACGCTATTTAAAAAATATATATGGTTAAGATGGCTAAGGGTAGTTTTTCTTATTGTACTGTTGATGACTGTTATGTAACTACACGTGATCTTTCCTTCTTTCTCTCTTATGGAATTGGTAAAGAATTATTCAATTTTTATGAGACGAAATGAATGAAGCTAACCGAAAGTTGATTGGATGACTAACCCAAACCAACAAAATCTATTAAAATTGATTATAACGTATCGGAACCGGTTCAAATGACTAAAATAAGTAAGGCTAAATAAAACTAACCGAAAGTTGATTGGATGACTAACCCAAACTAACCAAATATATTAAAATTTGTTATAGCGTACCTATCGGAACCGGATCAAATGACTAAAATAAGTTAAGACTATGTGAAACTAACCGAAAGTTAATTAGACGACTAACCAAAACAAACCAAATGTATTAAAATTGCTTATAACGTATCGGAACCGGTTCAATGTCTCAAATAAGATGAGACTAAGTGATTCGACGACTAACCCAAACTAACCGAATCTATTGAAAATGATTATAACCTAGCTGAACCGGTTGAATTCACTAAAATAAGCCGGGACAAAGTGAAACTAACTGAAAATTGATTCGGGGACTAACCCAAATTAACCAAATCTATTAAAATTGATTATAACGTATCGGAACCGGTTCAAATGTCTAAAATAAATTGAGACTAAGTGAAATTAACCGAAAGTTGATTCGACGACTAACCCAATCTAACCGGATCTATTAAAATTGATTATAACCTAGCGGAACCGGTTGAATTCACTAAAATAAGTCGAGACAAAGTGAAACTAACTGAAAGTTGATTCGGCGACTAACCCATACTACCCAAATCTATTAAAATTGGTTATAGCATATCGGAACCTGATCAAAAGACTAAAATAAGTTGACTAAGTGAAACTAACAGAAAGTTGATTAGACGATTAACCAAAACTAAACAAATGTATAAAAATTGATTATAAAAACGTATCGAAACCGGCTCATATAAATAAAATGAGTTGAAACTTGAGAAGTATTTACTTCAATCACGTGTCCTGTGCTACTCGCTACGCGCGCGTCAGTATCCCATATTAAGCAAACATAATCGAAACTAACTTTAATGAATCAAACAAGCGCATTGAGACGGGGGCGCTACACGCTTGACCAACCCTGCCTAACACTAAACTAAAATTAACCCCAACTAACAAATATAACCAAAAAAATAAAAATAAAACATATCACCGACGGTACTCGAACCCGGGCCGCATATAAGCACAATGCACCGCGCCTCGGTCAAGAAAATCATTTTCGCTACTTTGATTGGTCTAGACCGAGCGCAGGCACGATTTGCCACACTTGACTGAAACGCGGTGCAATATGCGATGGCACGACTAAAACGAGGTGCATATTGTGTCACTTTGCCACGCCCTAGTACATGGTACATGCTGTGCTTTTGTTTGGCTTTTTATTTCATATTGCTCAATTATGTCAATAGTTTTATCGTATCCTTTGCCAAGATGGCCGAATGTCGGTAATAATTAAGTTATTTCGCATGCCCCTCCGCTCGCTACGGGGGCTCAACAAACAGAACCTAACCAAGTGCTAACCAAAACTAACCCAAGACATACCCAAAATCAAGAAAAAAAACTTTTTACAAATATAACCTAAAAAACAATTAAAAACATAGCATGGCACTGACGGGAATCGAACCAGCAACCTTCGCATCACAAACATACTATCTAACCACTGACCTACCAGACGGTTGAAAGCGATCCAGTATACCGCGAACACGTGGGTAATTCTGCCGATTTGATCTAACGTTGAATGGCAAATTGCACCGCGTTTCAGTCAAGTATGGCAAAACGTACCTGTGCTCGGTCTAGACCAATCAAAACAGCGAAAATTATTCCATTAACCGAGGCGCGGTGTATTGTGCTTAAATGCACCCGGGCCGTACTATCACAAGCACAAAAGCTGATCCCGAAACGCAACTGCGCATGATTGCAAATAGTTATACCGCAGACGCTAGACGCTTGTATAGAAACGCAAGGAATATAAGGAAACAAAATACCTATAGTCAGCAAGAGAAATAATCATGCTCCTCAAATCCCTTTTTCGACCTTTAATATAGAGCAATGAATAGTATCAATTCTTATCAGCTTAATATCACTATCGCTTTGCCTCGCTTTAATAAGTTATATAAAATAATAATTTCAGGAATAATAGATATTATATAGATATATATTTTAAATTCAGCACAACACAACTATTGACTAACATAAAATTGTCAAACTGAGAAATGTACCATTTTAATTTAAAACCATATAGAATTAAAGAATTTATCTGGCAACACAGCATTGTCTACAAACCTCTCATGCGCCGTCTGCGTTATTTCAATAAAAACAAAACAATACATTGAAAGTCGGCAGAGAAAAGTAGTAGCAATTAGAGCAGATTTGTACACAAGTTTTTAATGATTTTTTATTAAAAAAAGTCACGAGTAGCACAGTATACGTGATAGAAGTGACTGCTTCGTTAGCGAGTCTCAACTTATTTTACTTTTTTGAGCCGGTTCCCGTACATTATAATCAATTTTAATGGATTTGGTTAGTTTTGGTTAGTCGTCTAATCAAATTTCAGTTAGTTTCACTTAGTCTCAACTTATTTTAGTCATTTGATTCGATTCCGATACGTTATAATCAACTTGAATAGATTTGGTTAGTTGTCGAATCAAGTTTAGGTTAATTTCACTTAGTCTCAACTTATTTTAGTCATTTGAGTCCGTTCCGATACATTATAATCAATTTTAATAGATTTGGTTAGTTTGGGTTAGTCTCAACTTATTTTAGTCATTTGATGCGGTTTCGATACGCTATAACCAATTTTAATAGATTTGGTTACTTTGGGTTAGTCGCCGAATCAACTTTCGGTTAGTTTCACTTAGTCTCGTCTTATTATAGACATTTGAACTTTCGATACGTTATAATCAATTTTAATACATTTAGTTAGTCGTCTAATCAACATTCGGTTACTTTGTCTCAACTTATTTTAGTCATTTGATCAGGTTTCGATATGCTCTAACCAATTTTATTAGATCTGGTTAGTTTGGGTTAGTCGCCCAATCAACTTTCAGTTAGTTTCACTTTGTTTCAACTTATTCTAGTCATTTGAGTCGGTTCCGATCGATATAATCAATTTTAATAGATTTGGTTATTTTGGGTTAGTCATCGAATCAACTTCCGGTTTGTTTCACCTAATCTCAACTTATTTTAGACATCTGAACCGGTTCCGATACGATATAATCAATTTTAATACATTTGGTTAGATGGTTAGTTTTAGTTAGTCGTGTAATGAACTTTCGGTTAGTTTCACTTAGTCTATTTTAATCATTTGAGTCGGTTCTGATACGATATAATCAATTTTAATAGATATGGTTAGTTTGGGCTAGTCGTCGAATCAACCTTCGGTTAGTTTTACTTAATCTCACTTATTTTAATCATTTGAACCGGTTCCGATATGTTATAATCTAAGATTTGGTTAGTTTGGGTGAGTCGCCGAATCAGCTTTCGGTTAGTTTCACTTAGTCTCAACTCGTTTTAGTCATTTGAAGCAGTTCCGATGCGTCATAATCAATTTTAATAGATTTGGGTTAGTCGTCCAATCAACTTTCGGTTAGTTTCACTTCGTCTCATAAAAATTGATTAATTGTTTACCGATTCCATAAAAGAGGAAGAGGAAGAGAGAGAGTCATATGCTTTATCTCTCTTGCGAGATGAAGATTCCAAAAAGTGTCGTTACATGCATGGCTTTGAAAAATCACTTTCATGAATCCAAAAAATATCAAAATAACGTAAAATTTGTAGATTTCTAATATTTACCTTCGCCCAAATTATGTATATAAGTTGAGTTATATATGAGTATAAGTGAGTTTGATCGCTGTTTTAACCACTAATTAAGAATAAAGAAACCCTAGATGGAAAACATTTTTAATGCTTGGGTTAAGTTATGGATGCGGCACAGGTTAGTTGGTGTTTTCATTTTTTTTTAAAGACGACATCCACTGTGACAACGCATTTGTCATATTAATAACAAAATGTAATAAAATATCGATACCTATCGATAGTCGAAAATATCAGGTTAAATTTATATCATTGTCGCTATTTTCCTGTTATATTTTGTAACTTGTGTTCGTAATTAACCAATACAAGTTGTACCTACTGGTATTTTTATCCATATCGTAGATAATATTTCGCTTATTATTTACTTATTTATTATAATACTAAGTAACTATTACAAAGTAGTATCATTAATGAGCTATAAATGAGACAGATAATGTCAATAGTTGTTCATAACAAATAAATAATCCAAACATTATACGTAATCATATTCCTATCATTTATTCCTAATAGAACGCGGCCCGTATAAAAATAATCGAGCGGCAGTTCATATTGATCGTACACCGTAGCTGCACCCATTCGTTTACTTGACTGTACAGTGGCCGAGTGTATTCAAGGTCAACGGCAGTATTTTCCACGGCATGCTGGAGTGAGCGGACTTATTAGAATATCTATAGACGGTGGTGTGAGTGTGTGAGACTTGCGTCTAGGGAGTCCGTTCCATGTTCCATTCTCCGTAATTCGAACATTCCAACCCGGTGTTCTGCAAGCGTTTGCCGCATCCTGTAATTCTGAGGTTAGATATGGAATATATTCGCGGAAACACATGCAAGCTGCTGTCCTGTATATCCACTATAATACGGCTCATAACCCAATTTTTGTATCATTAATATTTCACTTCACGCATGGCCCTCCGCTCGCTTGGCTCGCTACGGGAGCTCAACGAACATGAACTGACGAAAACTAACCCAAGGCATATCCAAAATTAAAAAAAAAATGGCAGTACGACAATCTAAACTTACACCATTTCCAACAACGATTCACACACAGTTATTTACAGATAGTATCACGAGATCACGACCCAACATCGGGTTGGAATGCTCGAATGGGGGAGTAGGGAGATGAAACGGTCTCCCTAGACGCAGATGTAGTGTGAGTGACACGTTCCATAATTTTAATTCCCATTTAAAATTCATACTCGAGTTGGTATTTTTTTAAAATCTATAAACATCGCCGAATTAGTGCATTTTTAATTGGTAATTTTTGGTGACTTGGCCAGACTTATATTTCCCAACTCTTATTTAAAAGACCGTGGCCAGAATTTGTCTTCGAAATTGATATAAAAAAATTGAAATCTTATTAAATTTTGATGATATGGAAATATGGATTTCTTATTTTTTAGATACGATGAGACGTTTTATTATTTAATACATTTTATTAAAAACAAAAATATAAATGCGGTATAATACAAATAAATATGTTTAATAAAATAAAACAAAAACATACGGTACCATTGGGTGCAAAAAAAAACTGGTACGTACAAGAAATAAATTGAAAATATATTGCTCTTATACTATCAGGAAAACCTAAGCCTAAGCAAATATTGACAATAAACACAACATTTCTGGCTGGTGTATGAGTGTTGCAGGTAGTGACCGGTTTGCGGTCGAAAAGGAACTTTATTTCGATTTCGTTTTCGGTTTTCGGCCGAGAAATAACTTTATGCCGAATTTCGTTTTCGGTCTCTAATTGCAGGTAGGGATGCTTGGAACAGGATATTTTTAATAACAGGTACAACCTGTTCCAGTTTGAAAAAGTACCTGTTTCAAAAAAACTGTTCCAGTTCCAAACTGTTCCAAAACTTAAATTATAATTCGACTTTCTGTTTCTACCTGTTTCGCGCTGTTGCGACAATTGTATTGGACCATGACGTGTTCGTTGTCCCAGGACGGACGCGATTGCAGCAATCCAAGCAGTGTTGCCGATTGTCACATAATTATTAGATTTTAACATAATTTTGTCAGCATTCTGATCAAAAATTTAAATATTACTTAATATATGGCGAATCAGAAGGGATATATTTTGCTTGATCGGCCATTTTCAGGTTTTAACATAATTTACATCAAAATCTGATAATTTTGGCTTACCCATCACATAATTTCGTTTCATGCCATCGGCAACAGTAGATCCAAGTGGCGCGTTAAAGAGCTAGCCAATAGAATTAAATAATGAATATATTAATAAGTACAAATACTATAATTACAATTGAATAATTGTTAGAGAAGATGTAAGATTCGATTGTCACACTGTAGACTCCAGGTCGTAAGTACAAGCAGTTAGTTGGTCACGCAACACCAAAAGTCTCAAATTAGACTGCTAAATTGACCATTCTCAGCGATGCCCCAATAGCTCAGCTTAGAAGGAGCCCGTTAAATTGCCATAATAGCTCGGCTTAGAAGTAGTCTGCTAAATTGAACCTATAAAACCAAAACAAATTAATTAGTAACTTGAAACACTTAGTTTCAAACCCCACGAAACTGACAGTTACAAAAGTTACAATTAAATTACTAATTTACAGCTCCATTATTTTAAAAGAGTAAAAGCTCTAATTTAACTTGACATGCACAGTATGCAGAAAAAATCTAAATAATTATTAAAACATTATATATAATGAGCCACTCAAAACTAAAAGCATAACTTGGTATTTGATAAAGTATTGACAAGAGAGTTTGAGTCCCCTGGAAGGCAAGAATAACCATAGTATATAGAGCTCGATATACAGAGCAACCCTTCCGAGACATAATATTTGACCTGTTTGTTTCACGAGGTTCTAGCAGCAAAAATTTTAAGAAAAGTAAGCTAAGCAGACTACAGAGCAACTCTTGAACAAACATCAGCAGGCCACAGTCACTAAAGACATAAAAATAAGCTTGTAAGAATAGTCAGGAAGGTCTTTCAAAACTGACCCCGAAAAAAATACTAACAAATGGAATTTAGCTTATTATGATTTACCTTCTCAGCAATGAAGGGTCACACAAAATAACGTGGTTGTCTTGTCCAGATTTCCCAAAAATCCAAATCAAATCTGGTCAGAATTTCTTCCTGATGATAATTTATCCCATCAACTGGTCACTCACTATTATATTATATACATGTAGCTATGCTATGCTATCGTTGTCTTATATTTATAATATTCTTACTCACTGAACATGAACAAAAAACACCTGTAAAATAATATTATTGGCAGCAATGAAATTGGCTATTGTCTCGTGATTCCGGACATTAGAAGCACAAAATATCCTAATACTTTCTGATTAGAAGTAGTAAATATAAAATATGTGAATCTTTAAAAATCACTCACAGAAACAACTGTGACACCGTAGCCGCAACGACTTAAAATTTAAAACTGTTCCACGGCCGTGACTGTTCCATCGGAACAGCAGGTGCAGGTGTGACACGGTCAAGTGACCTTTGAGCCGTGACTGTTCCATCGGAACAGGAAAACCGTTCAACACGTACCTGTTCCAACCTGTTCCAAATAAAAACCTGTTTCGGAAAAAACAGATCCTGTTCCAAAGCGGCATCCCTAGTTGCAGGTATTCAAGTATTTGGTGATTAAGCTCAGGCACAGCTTATACCGTACCGAATACGGTATAATATAAGCTGTGGCTCAGGTGTTCCATACTACACCTTATTATATTATGTAATAGTCTAGGAGATTACAATAAATTTCTTGGTACCAGTTTTTTTTGCTCGCAATGGTACCTAATATTAAAAACTAACACATAAATAAGTCTTTTTTTTAAGAAGATACCAAGATTTTATAACAGTAGTTATACTACATATCCTTCACACCAATTCTTACAGACAAACTCTATAATAAAGTCAACAAGACGCTAGCCATCATATCTCCCAATTATCTTCGGCTTCGGCTGCTGACGTTCGGCTATAATCGGCGCCTGCATTCGCGCCATCATTCAGAATTAAGGCATGCATCAATATGTATTGAATGCAGTGTAATGTATTCCCGGAAACACATGCAAGCTGCTGTATATCCACTATACGGCTTTTGTTACATATATCCAGGTTTTTAGTTAGATAAAGCAAAATATATCGAAGAAAGTGCAGCGGTGCCAGATTTGGTACAATTGTACAGATCTGGTACAATTTAATACAATCTATACATCTGTAAATTTTTGAAAATTCTGGTACATTTTACTTATTGCGGTATCTGCTAAATATATCACGGTCGAGATCAAGACAAAAATACTAAAACTTAAACAACATCATACCACCCGGCATTTTAAAAATAGCCGTAAAAAAAGTATAGTACACTCCTTGAATGGTAATTTGCTTATGACAAACGAGGAAGATTACAGTCCTCGCTCGTTGCAGCCGCTCGCGCAGTAATCTTTCTGATTTGTAGTAAACCAGAATTGAGGAAATGTCCATAAATAGTTTTCAAAATGGGGTTTTGTTACAATCGAATTGAACCAAAATCTATCAAGATTCTAAATAAAAGTAAAAATGCATCGTCTGCGACGAATCAGATGTCGAATCGACTAGACATGGTATCAGTAGAGATGACCAGAAGTTCCTGAAATCCTTGGGTCTAACATTAAGGGTATGATGTCTTCAAGTGAAAAGATCTAAGTTTTCGGCGAACCTGTTCTTGACAGCTCAATAGTAAGTTTTCAAGAGCATACCTACTTCCATAGTGATATATTTTTATGTTAAAAACACGTTTATATTTTTAATATTCTAAAAAAGTAATCCTAGCTTTCTTTCATTTATGTCTCCAACTCCTAAGAAGAATAAAAAGTAAAAAAATTAAATGAGGACAAAAATCTTAATTTTAAAATCCTTGACAAAATGGCGAAGGAATTTTATATTATAAAGAATTGTGTTCAAAATTCGCCATGGGAAAATTCCGAGGTAATTAAGGTACCGTATGATGAGAGGATTCAAGAAATAATGAATAATAACATGTTTTGCTTCCTCGTCTCGAACTACTGGAGCAAACTAATCGAAATGTGAAGTGATTCCCACGAAATTACGATTTTTTTAGAAGCTATAAGTTTTGGAGTGTCCTAACTTGCAATAAAAGACATCGTTGACATTTGCTCTAAAAGGCTAATTTGCCTTTATTAAACTGATGCTGACATTTTTTTTCAGACATACCGTGACCTAAGGATATTCCCGATGTACACTCGCTGACACCTATATTCCTCAAATTTCGAAATAATATTATTTCGTGCTTCTAGATCCATAGCGATATATTTTTATGTTGAAATCACGTGTATATTTTTAATACATCATAAAAACAACCTTAGCTTTCTTTCATTTATGTTTCCAACTCCTAATAAGGGTATGAAGTAAAAAATTAAATGTGGACAAAAATCTTAATTTTAAAATTCTTGACAAAATGGCGAAGAAAAATTATATTATATCGGATTTCGTTCAAAATCCGCCAGGGGAAAATTCTGAGGTAGTTAAGATACCGTATGATGGGAGGATTCAAGCAACAATGAATAATAACTTGTTGTTCTTCTTTTTCTCGAACTACTGGAGCAAACTGATCGGAAATTGAAGTGAATCCCACGAAATTACGATTTTTGAGAAGCTATAAGCTTTGGAGTGTCCTAACTTGCAATAAATGAAATCGTTGACATTTGCTTTAAAAGCTTTCTTTCATTTACCTCTCCAACTCCTAATAAGGATAAAAAAGTAAAAATTTAATGTGGACAAAAATCTTAATTTTAAAATTCTTCACAAAATTGCGAAGGAAAATTATATTATATCGGATTGTGTTCAAAATCCACCAGGGGGAAATTCCTGAGGTAGTTAAGATACCGTATGATGGGAGGATTGAAGAAATAATGCTGTCTTGCTTCTTCTTCTCGAACTACCGGAAGTAAATTTGTCCAAAATTGAAGTGGGAGTCACGAAATTACGATTTTTGAGAAGCTATAAGTTTTGGAGTTCCTAACTTGCAATAAAAAAAATCATTCATATTTGCTCTAAAAGGCTAATTTGTCTTTATTAAACTGATGCTGACAT